>JAVGWX010000003.1:88430450-88610450 GCA_036924085.1 Ariolimax columbianus
AAATAAGTTGTTGTTTCGAATGTCCACAATGAGTAAGTTTACTCTTTTGTGTGCCCTGAAAAGGACGTTAAGTGGCAGGTTGCAGTAGCTTTCCTGACTAACATATTTGATCAGTACATTTCGCCTTACCAGACATTAGTTTTCCTTCACAACAAATAAGTTAATATCTCATTTAGTATGTTTAAAATGTGGCAGGTATCACGTCAGCCGCATTAACTTACTAGGTTTCTTCTGTGGCTGGGTCGGCCACTGGATCTAGTTTCCAATCAGAAAAAATATATATGTGATGTTCTTCTATCACATAGGATGAAGATTACTCTCTCTGTTCAGCAGTGTCGACAATCTTTTCTCTTGCTGTGTCAGCTGAAATAGGTGACATGCTCAGTGATTTGGATTAAAGTGAGGAAGAAACTTTGCCATTTGTCAACCTCACTCTCTTGTCCTGAGCTACTTTTGGCCAGTGGAGATAGCACAGGATGCAGATTTTTACTAAGGGTTTTCCCCCCGAAGCCTTTCTTGTAAACAGGTATCCCGCAAGGCAGCGGATGAGGGATTACATATATCGTTGTGTGTCTTGCCTTTCCCATAACCGGAAGAGGTCATAGGGACATCAGTCAGTGTGTACATATGCATGCAAACACACATATGTGTATATATGTGTGTATAACATACAGAAAGTTATAAGAATTAAATAACAGTGTAATGGTTAACAAAGTAAGCAAAGAATACTTTTGCATGTTTATTAAATGAATCATTTTGCTCTGAGTTATCATAGTTCCATCTGCCTTTGATGCAGGTACACTCCAATATTCCAATGCTTGTCTATTCCTTGTCAGGTGGGGATATTTTCATTCATGCCAAGTCCAACCAAGTCAGCAAGCTATTTGAGCTTTGTGACCTTTTCATTAGAAGCCTGCCTAAAGACAGCATTCAGAGCAAAGAGGACATCTACAGTTTTGTGTACCAGAATGGTAGAGATCTGTCAGGTTTTATTGATGGTAGGTCCTTCATCTTCTTCCAATCTCAAGGAAAATGAGTTATTCACTCTTTCATTGTTGTATCATGTTAGGAGTTATTCATTGTTGTATCATGTTAGGAGTTATTCACTCTTTCATTGTTGTATTATGTTAGGAGTTATTCATTGTTGTATCATGTTAGGAGTTATTCACTCTTTCATTGTTGTATCATGTTAGGAGTTATTCATTGTTGTATCATGTTAGGAGTTATTCATTGTTGTATCATGTTAGGAGTTATTCACTCTTTCATTGTTGTATCATGTTAGGAGTTATTCATTGTTGTATCATGTTAGGAGCTATTCACTCTTTTATGTTGTATCATGTTAGGTAAAGGTAGTCCCATAGCGGACACTGTCAACGAGAATGAATTGTTAGAGACTTTGTGATGTTGTTCGAAGCTATTCATGCTGAGTCGAGATAACTCTTGATGACATTTCTTTGGTAGCGGGCTACATCCTAGTGCACACATGAAAAGGTGGACTGGGATACTCCTGGCTGTAGTGCAATGCAAGGTTCCACAGTTTGTGTTATTGATCCAGCAGCCTCTGGGCCCATGCCTTTGGCCCAATGCCATATAATAGTATCTGCAAGTGTTTGTTAGATGTTCATCGTTCTTTGGCGTTTGTCCTGAAAAGGATGTTGTGATGTAGTTTATAGCAAGGCTACGATATCTGCACCTATCTGCCTGACACATCCGATTTTAGCTGGCTTTTTTTAGTGCTGGGTTTGTCTTTTCACTGCGATCCCTTGGCCAGACTACACTAGTTACTAGTGCAGCCAGTTTCCAGGGCAACCTCTTGGATGCAAGCAGTTAGCTGTGAGTTGCTGGCTGCTGTGAGCTAATTCTCTGTGCTGCATCTACAGCCCCACTCTGTCACTAAGACATCACTGTACCATATGTGGGATATTGTTTCTGGAGCTTTCCTTCAAAATCAGGTGGTGGTGACACACTCAGCAGACCTTTATCTTCTGTGAATGGCAGGACCTGCACTACTATGAACTGGAAGTGTCTAGTGGGGTTAATGCACTGTTAATTGCCTTTTGTGACATGCTCTCAGTGTGGCAGCGATCCATTTCTTGTCTCTGTCATACAGAGGGCCTCATGGATGCTACTCTTGCAAGATTGACAGGCTGTAATCACCACAAACTTTAACCACTTTGTCATAAACTTGTATTTGATCATTTGTAAGCATACAATTAGAGGAAAGATTGATTTAAGAGACAGCCACAATCTTCACCACACCATTTAGAAAACTATCCAGAAATTTATCCAGTACTGTTACAAAATATTGTCATTGTTGTTACGGATCCAGCAGCATTCGAGCTCACACCATTCGGCTCAATGCCATATAATGGTTTCTGCATGTGTTTGTTTTCTGACCTCAGAGAAAGAAACATTTTCCTAACATCATTGGGAGCCAAGAACTCTAAGAGATGAAATCAATGTTATCAATGGGTGTTTAGGGGACGGCGTGGCCTAGTGGTTAAGTGGCACGGCTCACAATCCGAAGGTGCTGGGTTCGATCCCCATTACAGCACCGGTCGTTACCCTTACCCCAGAGAAGCAAACCCTTAGAAAATGCAGGAGGAAGGAGACCCTTACATAAAATGCATGCTGAAGTCGGATGCACTGGGCCGACAGGCGCAAAATAAAAACCACAGTGCAACGCACACCGCCTTGGGGATTAGAGAAATAAGGCGAAAGCAAACAAAAAATAAACAAATATGGGTGTTTGCACAGCTGACAATCTGGAGTGTGTTTGGATTATGTTCAGGTGCTTGTAAGGGGGGATGTGTTGGGTTCTGAGCCGGAAAATGGTGCTCTGATCCCTCCTTGGTAGTTGATTTATGCTGTTATTTGAAATAGGATTTACCAAATGTCTGTATAGACCTCCCTCCCTGTGTTTCCAATTTTCAGTCAAGTTTCTTTGCTAGCTGTTTTTGCAAGCTGTTTGGTTGTTTGTAGAGATGTGGCCGTGTGTGACTGTTCTTCTCTTAAGCTCATCTTTGCTAGTCTGCCAGATATGTATGAGTGTCCAATGATTTACTGCATAACTATTTTGGCTTGGCTTCGTTCGTTCTCACTCCACCCGCTCCAAACCCTAAAAGGGCTTAAGTAGCAGAATGTAGTCCAGAGAACGGAATGCGTTGTGTCGTAGTTTACAGCTTGACTGCGATATTTGCACCTTTCGGTTCAACACATCCGACTTCAGCAAGCATTTTTTTTAGTACCGGGTTAGCATTCCCTCTTCGATCCCTTCTCCTTAGCCAGTCTGCCCTGCTGCAGCCTGTTATCCAGGATCACCGAGTGGAGGTGTAGAAGGGTCTTGGCAGCTCTGTTTCGCTGGCCCTGACGCTAGCAGTCAGCTATGGGTCGCTGATCAGTGCAGCTCATGCGCTGCTCAGCATCTTGATCCCGCATAACTATTTTGACGACATGGGAGGTAATAATGGGGTCAACATATAGAAATGTTTGGATTAGATCAGGTCTACAATGTCCAGCATCTTCTAATGATTGAAGGGCAGACATTGAGTCTATAAAAAATAGCAGGTTTGAGTATCTTTTTATTTTTAATAAAGAAGGCAAATCTGTGAACAAAGTTTTCTAAATCAGACTACAGAATATCATTAAGAAAAGACAAAAATAGATTCCTTAATCTGTGGCCTTAACCCTTTAGAGTTTATTTCTTCTTTTTCTTTGTTCGTTCTCAAACTCCCACCACCAAGCACTAAAAAGGGCTTTGGAAGATGTTTGGAGAATGGAATGTGTTGTGTTGTAGTTTACAGCTTGACTGCGATATTTGCTGGCCTCTTTAAAGAAAGCTTGTTTCAAAGCATTAATTCACCTTTTCACTCCAATTTGAAGCATAGGTTTCAACTGCTGCTGGTCCCTGCACAGGAAGCATAAACTTGAGTTTCTGCAGGGCCTGATTATAACAGCAAGGTTTTTTTTACATGATGGGGTTGTTAATCCCAAGCACAGCTATTTTTAGTCACCTGTTGCGACATGCATAAAAGGTGACAGTGGTTCTATTCTTTTCATCCCTAATTCCATTCGTGCCTAACATCTCATTACTTAACAAGATTAATAAACAAACTTCAGGTCCATGCATAGCTCCTGGTTAATGTTCAGGTCCATGCACAGCTCCTGGTTAATGTTCAGGTCCATGCACAGCTCCTGGTTAATGTTCAGGTCCATGCACAGCTCCTGATTAATGTTCAGGTCCATGCACAGCTCCTGATTAATGTTCAGGTCCATGCACAGCTCCTGGTTAATGTTGAGGTCCATCCACAGCTCCTGATTAATGTTGAGGTCCATCCACAGCTCCTGATTAATGTTCAGGTCCATGCACAGCTCCTGATTAATGTTGAGGTCCATCCACAGCTCCTGATTAATGTTGAGGTCCATCCACAGCTCCTGATTAATGTTCAGGTCCATGCACAGCTCCTGATTAATGTTCAGGTCCATGCACAACTCCTGATTAATGTTGAGGTCCATCCACAGCTCCTGATTAATGTTGAGGTCCATCCACAGCTCCTGATTAATGTTCAGGTCCATGCACAGCTCCTGATTAATGTTCAGGTCCATGCACAGTTTCTGGTTAATGAAAAATACAGGGTGTCCCACTTGCTACCAGCCCCTGGTTTTCCCTTTTAACTTTGAAACCAATGAATATTGCTTTACACAACATGGAAGTCTCTAAATTGACTCTGAACTCAGTTCAGTTCATCCTGTGACTTCTTGAGATTGTTGGGGCACCCCTGCTGACACCTCTCTGTCTGCGGCTGCTTTTTATGCCACCTCGGGTCGTAGGTTAGTTCATTCATAGATGTTGTCTTCCCATCCCATCGTTTTCTCGGACTTCCTCGCCTTTGCCTACCAAGTAATGTGCCCTGTAGTATGGTGTTTGCAAGTCCATTGGACCTCGAGACATGGCATACCAAGTCAGCTTTCACTTTTTGATTGTTGTGAGGAGGTCGTCATACAGTCCACTTGCATTCTCGATTCTACGTCATACTTCATAATTTATGATACAGTCTTTGTAGGTGATATTTAGGAGTCTTCTGAAACATCTCCATGACCTGGATTCTTCTCTGGAGGTCCACTGTAATGGTCCATGTTTCACAGGCGTTGAGGAATGTCGAAAGAACCAGTCAATGCATTAGTCTGACCTTTATGGCGAGGGAGACTATGAACTGGTGTATCACAAAGCAGGAAGAACTTAAAGAGAAATAGATACACGGATGATGAGACATACGAATGTGGAGCAACACAAGACAGACCACGTGATGATCTGCCTAAACTTTCTGGAAATATGCAATATGAATGACATGTTGAGGGGAAATGGCAAGGCAATCCAAGTGGCTGAACATTGGAAAGAACATAGTGCCCAGGACACGGAAAGTAAGCAAGTATAACTAGGGCTAAGAAAAGATCTTTCAAATAAATGACTATATCAGAAGAATAAAAAAGGAGAAATGCATACAAGTCTCAGTACCTATAATTATAGGAAATAAATTTGTAGCAGTTGCAGTAGTTTTAATATAAATGTCATATTTTGTAATTTAGGTAAAAAAATAGATGTTTTATGTAATTGTAATAACTTAAATGTGGAACAATAAGACTTGATTAAATTCAATTAAGGCGAGGCTGCGACGGCTTCATCTCGTCTGTCATATGGTATTCTGCATCCGACCCATGAGGAGCCATGTGATGATTTCTCAGATAAGTACTCTATTTACGCTGTTGTACATTGACATCCCCCATTTATGTATTATTTTCTATTTTCTTCTTCTATAATTTCCTAGTTGATTATTGTTGTTGTTCTTTGTCCCTGATGAAGGCCTATTGGTCGTAACGTAGGTTTCTTTCATGTTCTCGTCTCGGTGCGGTATCTGACCATACCCTTTTTTTTAACACTTGGTCAAATTACATACTTTAAATTTTATTTTCCTCTATAAGGCACTGAGAACAGAGCCGACGATGAAGGTAGACAGGAAGTGGCCGTAGAAAAGGAGACGGGAGGCAGCTATGTGGTGAGTACAAATTGTTCCGTGTTGGCATAGTATCCTCTGTTCATTCTGACAGTCAAAAGTGACTTGTCCAGGTATTCAAACCCCTCAGCCATCCATACCTCAATGTGGACACCTTCAAACAATTAATTTAACCTTTACACTGCCACATTTTTTTTTTAGCTTGTCACATTTTACTATGGTTGTTGACTTTAAGAGGCTGTAACCATTTTATTTGTTGGTCTATAGATATGCTTTTGTTGTGTTTAGCGATATAAATGAATAAAGAACGTGTTGTTTTTATTGTTTTTGTTGTGTGTGTGTGTGTGTTAGTTTCTGAGATACAAGAAGATAAAGGTGATAGTGTTGAAAAACAGAACAAACAAATAGATTTGCCCGTTTTCGACGTCCTTGGTGTGAAGGAAGTCTAACAGAAGACGGATAATCAATATTTACAAGATCAGCATATTTGTTAGTTTCCACTAGAAACATATTTATTGCATCTACATAAAGAAATTAGATCTACACCAGAAAAATCTGTTGCAATAACTGAACTTCCCCATTCTCAATAATGAGTGAATCTTCAAATCCAAGTGAAAAACAAGAAACCATTTCCAAATGTCTAAAACAAATTTCAAAATCGCCATTGTTTTTAACCTGATGGTACTGAAGTGGAACTCTCTACAATTGAAGGAGCAGCATTTTCAGTCAATTTCTACAGCAGCCCGGTTTGTCTATCTATGATTAAAATGGTTTGAAAAAACGTTGCCCATGAAATGTAAATTACAGTATTAGACAATGTTCCCGACAAATTATTTCATCAATGTTTACATAAAAGTAAAAAATGTTGCAATATCTAATTATGCTCGAGTGGGTCCCAAAGCTAATAGAATAGGATCACTGGATCCTTCCCAGCATTTTGCAAGAGGCAACTAAGGATGGTTGTCAATGGGGTTGGCAACTTCACAATATAAAAGCCACTACTATTGAAACAGCACTGCAAATAATTGTATTCAAGATTCCCTAAAAGATGGTTAGCATAAACTAAATACAATGCTCAACTTCTTCTTTCGTTTGCTTGAAAATATGTTTATATCTGCAATGTTGTCTCTTGTATAAACTTCACTGTCTTTTGTAGTTCACATAAGCGTCCATTCAGTTTCTCTTTCAGTGTTGTTTCTATTGGCCAGTGGGATTTTCTCTGTCTATCATATTCAGGGTAGTTCTGTAGTATGTGCTCTGCAGTCTGGGGTGCCTGTCAGTATGTACACGCAGCTGAGTTGCCAATCTTCATTTTTGTGTACTTGTGGCCGCGGAGTCGGTTGTGTCCTGTTCTAAGGCACAACACAACAATTTGTTCTTGTCTGTTCATCTTATGGTAATTGTCTTGTGTTAATGCTGGTGGCTTTCTGATTGATTTGATCATCATTATCTTCTGTTAGTATGTAACTAGTACATCTGGTTGCTCATCTGCAGCACCCTCTTTAGCCAGTTGTTCTACTCTCTCGTTAACTGGTACCCCAGAATGAGAAGGTATCCACAGTGCTGAACCTATATTCCTCCACATGGAGCAACAGAACAGGCCTAGCTAGTGTTAGCAGATGCTTGTAGAATACTGCCACTTTTAGAAACCATACAGTACAAACATGGCCTACGCAAGAAGAAACATAATGCATAGCCACAGCCGCTTGCTATCTACTGGTAGCTTGCGCCGGTATTTTCGATAGCTCGTTAGAAATTTCCCAAGTTCAAATTGACAAAACTGCTTGCACTAAATCGAATTGATAGTTCAATGTGAAGTACTTTTAAATCTGTGTAGCCTTTCATCTCAACAGAAGGCGAACGCCAAAAAAAAATTTTCGGAATTAGTATTCGTTTTTCTTCCAGATGCCACATCAGTCTGGTGTTTATCATCCGTTCCATCAGCTTGCCGACACAGCTCAGTAGGCTGATGGGCCTGTATCCATTTGGATCTGTTTTATCCTTTCCTGTTTTTGGTACTGGTACCAGTATTGCGTCTTTCCATGCCTGGGGTACAATACCCCTTTTCCAGCTTTGGTTCAGGACTGATAGTAATTTCCTCTTCGTTGTTTGGCCCAGCCCCATCAGCATTTCGTTTGTTATCCCGTCTTTTCCGGGAGATTTCCTTTTCTTTAGTGTTCTCGATTGTTGTTTAATACTTGTCAATATGTGGAATAATTTTTGTTTAACACTTGTCAATATGTGGAATGATTGTTGTTTAATACTTGTCAATATGTGGAATAATTTTTGTTTAACACTTGTCAATATGTGGAATGATTGTTGTTTAATACTTGTCAATGTGTGGAATGATTGTTGTTTAATACTTGTCAATATGTCAATACCCACAATGAATAAGTTTACTCTTTTGTGCACCCTGAAAATCCGTTAAGTGGCCGGTTGTGGTAGCTTTCCTCACATGTCGAGCATGCTTCAAAGTCAATATTCACCTCTCTATTGTCTAGGTAGGTGAAGTTATAGACTGCCTGGGAACGTTGGTTCTGTATGGTAATGTAAAGTTCAATGTATGGCTTCTCGGTAGCGGACTGGAAGAATACCTCAGTTATTCTAGTGTTGATCGTGATACCAAAATTACTGCTTGTTGCGGAAAACTCAGTCAAATACATATAATGTTTTAATTATTAAAACATATTTTTTCAGTACACTGAAATTGGCTGCCTTACGTGAGGCATACTTAGCATTTATGTGCCAGTTCCCTCTTTAGTAACCTTTAGCAGTTTTCATAGTTGGTTGCATGTTCCTATTCTGTTTTTCCTAATATGGGTACCAGGATTCATGCAAGGCGTTTATGTCATCGTTGTTGTTTGTGAATGCCCACAATAAGTAAGTTACTCTTTTGTGCGCCATGAAAAGGACGTTAAGTGGTGGGTTACAGTAGCTTTCCTCACATCCCGAGCGTGCTGATGAAGGTGAACCAGGGTCCTCCAGGTGGTTGTGCTATACTTGGCTTCATCTGCGTGTGACTCATTACTACAAGAATCACGTTGATCCCTCACCTTGTTTACCAGGCTGCCATGAAAACAGCCCGTTTCAAGTGAGGGCTACTAGGATGCCGAGGTGATCTTGGCCAGTATGTTTTTCCTGACCCTGACTAACATGTCTGATCAGTATATTTTGCCTGACCAGACATTAGTCTTCCTCCCCTATGTCATAGTTAAATTATGTTTGAAAATGTGTATCTGATGTTTATGTTCAGTTTGAAAGCATATTTGCGAACATCATTATTTGTTGACAGATCACTCAGAAATGGATTCATAACTTGGAGGTCATTAATACTGAAAAACGTAAGTAGAATATGTATTTCTACTTGTAATATGTTCTCATATATACGAGGCGTGTTCAAATGAAACCAGACTAAACTGCACCAAGTGAACATACGTACGATACGCATGATGATGTCACTTCTGATGTAAACAGCACATACCAACCGTCAAGTTTGCAAAATTGCATTATCCACCTACTCATAGTTTACTCAGTTTCTAACAGCTGAAGGATTTTGACCAGTTGACATTCATCGCAGAATGCATGCAGTGTACGGCTATAAAGCTGTGTTGAGGACAACCGTGAAGAACTGGACAACAAGTTTTAAAGAAGGATGTAAGTTAACGAAAGATCTTCCATTACCAGGTCAGGCGCATATTGTTGCATCAGATAAAAGTCATTGCCACAATTGATGCAGCAATTTGGATGGACCGTCGCCGAAGCTTTCATTCGCCACACTTTTGTCACCATACACTGTCTGCATTTTGCGATGATATCAACTGGTCAACATCCTTCAGCTGTTAGAAACCGAATCAACGCTTGCTGATCAACTCTGGACAGATTCCGTATCACACTTGCCATGTTTTCAATGGTCTGCTG
Source organism: Ariolimax columbianus (assembly GCA_036924085.1). Classification (NCBI taxonomy): domain Eukaryota; kingdom Metazoa; phylum Mollusca; class Gastropoda; order Stylommatophora; family Arionidae; genus Ariolimax; species Ariolimax columbianus. The sequence continues at coordinate 88,440,380 of JAVGWX010000003.1, forward strand.
AGGATACTATGGGTCGGAGGATAATGAAATTTTGCAAACTTGACGGTTGGTATGTGCTGTTTACATCAAAAGTGACATCATCATGCGGATCGTACATGTGTTCATTTGGTGCAGTTAGGTCCGGTTTCATTTGAACACGCCTTGTATCTCTGGAATATGGTACTGGTGTAAGTTTATTCTCTTATATCAGATACTCAAATCATCTGAAGTCACACAGCACAGATGATTGTGCAAGAAATGCTGCATTAATGCACCATGATCATTGCAGTTTTGCATATCATATTGGATTATGCATTGGTTAACAGGAATAACACATGGAGAGTATCATAGAATGCTGTTGAACATAATTTGTTTTGTGTGGTAATGTAATGTCAATGAGGTTTGAGTGGTATTCAGGGAAGAAAGAATAGACCACTGTAACCTACCAAGCATGTCGCAAAATGGGATAAAAGAGGGTCATGCAACCTCATTTAATACAAATTGCTGTGGAAACCACAACACATGTGCTTTGATACTATATGGACCTGCTTCGTGTGAAACAAATAATAAAACATTGACTATATTTCCAGACTTTATGGCCACATTCTATATCTACTTGTAAATATGCAATTTTTGTGTTTTAAAGACTGTTCTGTTAAGAATCAACATCATTGCTCTCTGGGCAGACCTATAGGTGCTCGGTCGCTCTCATAAAATAGCGAAGAGTGAAGATTCTGATTGTTTCTTTAGCTCGCTGATTTAACACAGCTGTACTCCGTCTTCTCAGGCACTTCTTTCTGCTTCAGCTGGCTATGATTTCAAAATCCTGCAATCTGTGCATTGCTTGTTCATTTACGATTCATCAACTGTTCATCAACTGCAGTATCTTCATCCAAAAGGCAGTCCATCAACTTCAAAATATCACGTCTATCTTCTTCTTTGTTCTTTCGTTCTCAATCTCCCGCTACCAAACCCTGAAAGCTCTTAAGTAGCATAATGTAGTTCAGAGAACGGAATGCGTTGTGTCATAGTTTACAGCTTGACTGCGATATTTTGCACCTTTCAGTCCAACACATCTGACTTCAGCAAGCATTTTTTTAGTACCGGGTTAGCATTCCCTCTTTGATCCCTTCTCCTTAGCCAGTCTGCCCTACTGCAGCCTGTTATCCAGGATCACCGGGTGGAGGTGTAGAAGGGTCTCAGCAGCTCTGGTTCGCTGGCCCTGACGCTAGCAGTCAGCTATGGGTCGCTGACCACTGCAGCTCATGCGCTGCTCAACATCTTGATCCCTCACGTCTATCCATTGCCAGTGTTTCCACAATGGTTGCCCCTGAGTCCAGGACATCTTTCATTTCCCACACACATCAGCGAGTTCAAGGCCTCTGTGTCCACTATCCACTCATGCTACAGCCAGCCTTTCCAAACTTGATTCCGAGACAATTGCATTAAACGTTCCCAGACAGCGACCTCAGAATCGAATTCACTACCTCGATCTCCATTTAAATACTGGACGTTGTTATCAAGTATACACCACTTTTTTCAGCAGTGACCCTGCCTTTCGCTCTGTCACAGAAGTCCCAACCAGTTTTCATACCACGTAGCACAGACCCATCAGGTAAAATGTAGTTGGAAAAACTACAACAAAACTTGATGCTAATGATGACTGAAAAATAGAAAATGGTTATCCAGCAATTGCTTAAGCTCTTTCCATATCATTGAGTAACTTTTCTCTATCATTCATTCTATCTTTATCCTCGTCCAGTTTTATTTTGTTTATTAATTTTTTGCTTTCAATAAATGTTTTTAAAAATTAACCTTCTGTTGTAATTTTGTACTTATTGAGAACACATGGTTAAATAAATATTAGATTAACTGGTCTTAAATTTAATTTTTTGTTGTGTTTGACTTTCACATTTTAATAGCTCTATATTTAACTTAGTAACAACTCTAGATTTAGCGTGGTTGAGACTTCACAATGAACTGGAACTCATTCACTCCTGAATTGTTTTACTGCCATAAAATTATATCACAATATCACTCACTTGAGACTAATTTAATTTCAGTAATGTTTCATTAATATGTCACACATTAAATACTAAACTATTCACAATGAATAGAATATAATCAAGATATAAAAAATGTGGGGGATGTAGTAGTGGAAAAGAGATTACAGTGGCATCTTTTAGTTTTCAGTCCTCACAAAAATTAAAATTAAATTGTTTACTCATCATCATTATCATGTAGCATGTTCTTTGCAGAACATCACTCTCATGTCTGTAGGAAACTCTGTTTTCCGACAGGCTTCCGGCCTGCTCTAAGGTCAAATCCAGCTTCTCTCTGATGTCCTGTCTATCGTCTTTTTGGTCGACCGTTGTCTCTCTTTCGTCTGCCCCCAGTCCGTTGTGTTGTTTGACCAAAAAACTTCAATTTTAGGGTTATTACATCATTTATGAGCCAATTCTCCTTTACATTCAGGTCTTGCCGGATGGATTTGTTACTTTCTTTCTTTGTCCACAGGATTTTCAGGACTCTTCTGTAGCACTGTCTCAAAAGCACCGATCTTCGCTCTTTTTGCTTTTGTAATCGTCCATCCATATGTTGCCACAAAAAAAATGCATGTTCTTAGGATCTTTAGTTTTAGTTCCTTGTTTGTATTATACAATAGGTTCTGCATACTCCCTAGCAACATAGTTAGTCGTCTTCTTACTTGCTTTGTGCAGTCTCCATTGTTGTTTAACATTGATCCCAGATATTCAAAATGTGCAACATTTTCAATCTCTTCACCAGCGATCTGGATTTTAGGTTGCAGTTTTATCTTGTCAACTGTCTTGTTTACTCACAGCTCAATAATTCTGCTATTTACTCAAACCTAAACAAGACAAATGCTTCCAATCAAAAATAAACCGTCTTGAAAGATGCTCCTGAAGTTCTAAACATTCTTCAGTTTAGAAAAACTTGGAATTGGTGATTTTTTTACAAAAAACGTCCATGGGATAAGGGATATTTTTCAGGAGTCAATATGTCGGCCCGTTAAAGTGAATCAGTTAACCATTTGCTGTTTTTAATTTATCAAGTCTGTGATAAAAGTTCTATAAAGATTGAAATTAGTCTTCAAAAATGTGTTGCTTCTCTAACAAAAAACTTACATTTTTGTTTTGTTTTTCCAGCCACCACAATGTAATGGGAACATCAATTTTTTTGTCTGTTCTTTTTTTATTGCACTACCATTTTCAATTGATGATCTTTTCCCCTTGATGTTTTTACTTTCATCTCTAAGCCAAAACATTGGAGTCCTGGGTAGGAAGAGAAAGGGGTGACAGCACAGAATTACAGAGAAAGTCAGTCACATCACATGTTGCCAGGATGACTGGTGGTAAGTATCGTGTCCTTGGGAGACATGGCAGACAAACAAATTTTTGTATTTGCTTGGGGATAGCTACCTCATCACGTAATAAATTTTTGGATAGCTACCTCATCACAATACATTTGGGGATAGCTACCTCATCATATAATAATTTTGGGGATAGCTACCTCATTATGTAATACATTTTTGGATAGCTACCTCATCATATAATACATTTGGGGATAGCTACCTCATCATATAATAATTTTGGGGATAGCTACCTCATCATATAATACATTTGGGGATAGCTACCTCATCATATAATAATTTTGGGGATAGCTACCTCATCATATAATAATTTGGGGGATAGCTACCTCATCATATAATACATCTGGGGATAGCTACATCATCATGTAATACATTTGGGGATAGCTACATCATCATGTAATACATTTGGGGATAGCTACATTATCATATAATACATTTGGGGATAGCTACCTCATCATATAATACATTTGGGGATAGCTACCTCATCACATAATAAATTTGTGGATAGCTACCTCATCATATAATACATTTGGGGATAGCTACATCATCATGTAATAAATTTGGGGACAACTACTTGGTCACATAATGAATTTGGGGATAGCTGCTTGATCACGTTATAAATTTCAGCTTGGCTACCTCATCACGTAATAAATTTGGGGCTAGGCTACCTCACGTAATAAATATGGGGATAGCTACCTCATCACGTAATAAATTTGGGGATAGCTATCTCATGTCAGCTCTTTCACTGCTGCATCTTCGGCCCCTAACATGTTTTAACAATCTGGAACCCAGAAGGTTGTTATTGTTACAGATCCAGCAGCATCCGGGCTCTCGTCCTTTGGCCCAATGCCATGTAATGGTATCTGCACTTGTTTATCAGTTGTTGTCTAGTGCCATATAAAGTGTTCCATTTATCTGGCATTGGAGGAGAACCATTTTCCTAAAATCGTTGAGCGCTGAGCACTCAAAAGAGATGATGATCAGTGGTTTTATATGAGTGTGTACACAGCTGGCACTCGGAGTATGTTGTGATTGAATTCTGTTCAGGTGCTTGTTAAGTGGGATGTGTTGGTTTCTCAGTCGGAAAATGGTACTCTGATCCTTTGTTGTGAGTTGATTTATACTGTCATTTGGATTGAGGCTTGCCATGTGTCTGTAGACCTCCTCCCCGTGTTTCCCATGGCCCATTTGTTATGAGCTCTTTGTAAAGTTATTGCTGTATGTGGCTGTTCTTGTCTTGATCCCTTCTTTGCTAGTCTGTCTGCCTTGTCATTGCCAGGTGTGTTGAGTGTCCAGGGAACCACTTCAGAACTATTTTGACCACGGGAAGTGATAATGTTGTCCATGTCTAGAGATATTTGGATATGGTCAGGTCTACAATGACCAACAACTTCTAAGGGTTGAAGAACTAACATCAAATCTATGAAAATAACCATGTTTTGGGCCTTAGAAGGAAAGGCCTCAAAACCTATCCTCACACGGTACAAAGTGGTTTCAAGCGCAGTGATTTCAGCTACATAGTTCGAGCGAACCTCCCTGCAACCATCAGGCAGCTCATCAGAACCCAGAAGGTAAGAGAAGGATGGGCATACCAAAACACTTTGAGGAGAAAATAGTCCAACATAAGGGAGGCAGGACTGTTGTGGCCTATGTTAGTGAGGAGGACAAGATAGACTTAGAGGTTGTTGTTTTAGAACCTATGCTCCAGAGTGGGCTGAAGGGTTTTGATTGATTGGTACGAGTGCAAGTTGCAAAACAGCTAGATGGTTTATCTCTCATGGCTGCAAATGGGTACCTAACTTACAATTAGAAAAGGTAAGGCAACCACGGTTGGAACTGACCGCCCCACTACGCAAATACTGAGACTTGATGCAATTAAACCCTAACACTTTATCCCCGATGGCAGTGTTAACTGGGTGACTTCCTTTTTTTTTTTTTTTTGTTCTGTACACAGGCAATGGTTTCCAGCAGCCCAAGCCTTTTGAAATTGTCCGACAGTCAATGCCATTCGGAACACTGACCCGTAAGGCAGGACTCTTCTTCATTGGCTATGCTGCAGACCCACACAACTTTGAGTACATGCTGGAGAGAATGGTTGGAGCTGGTGGGGATGGCCATAGTGATGATATCATGAGGTTTTCTAGGAATGTCAAGGGCACCTACTGGTATTTCCCTGGAGAGAAGGAGCTGGCAAAGCTGGCATAAATAATTAATTTGATAAATAACTTTATTGTTTTACAGCTTATTGTCTGTATCAAATACTTATTTTTACATTGTAAGGGAAGTGTATTCAAGACATGTCATAGTCACTTGTACTAAAGCCATGACAGTAAAATGTGTTTTCTTTGCGATTTGTTAACTTTTCCAGAATTATATATTGTTATTATGTACACCAGGTCAAGCCTTCATTTAGCTATTTCCAGTCCAGGCTAATCTTGCCGATTTGTGTTTTACAGTTCACAACAAGTGCCACAACTCTATATCAAGTTTTTTATTCAAAATAAAATAAATGAATGTTAAACATATTTAGCTATATTTGCGATCTAGAGATCTTAAGATAAGAAATTAAATTATCTATAACATGAAGTATTCATAATAAAAATATTTCCGGACAGGAAATTGGTTAACTTTCATGTGGTTAAAAAAAACAGAGATTTTACTTTTATTTTTTTATTTTTAAAAATTTACATAAGTAGATTAGATTTTCTCACGTGTAGAAACACAGTTTTTGTGTTTATTTAATTATTCTATTTACTAATTAATCCAGTTGTTTATTTAATAATTCTTGGAACTAATTAATCCAGGTAATCAGTCAGTGTCAATAGGCTTACTTAGGGTGTATGGACTGTTATTATTATTTATAAACTCTATATAAATAAATATACATTTGTCAGAAATTTTTTTGTGCTATTTTGCACTGATTTATGTAATATTTTTTTGTTACTAGGAGCCTAATTAAACTATCAGTATAATATCAATTGTACAGACACTTGATGTATGTTAAAACGGGTTAATCTCCGGTACTCAGCATATATACAAAACGCTTTAGACCATGTCCTATTGACATTATGATGGCAGAAAAAGCTGTATATTGGGTGTGTTCTGAAACATATTGGACAAGAGGATATGCAATCTCATATTATGTGCAAGAACATTATTGAGTGTAACTTTTGTACAATAATTGATAGCAAATTTTACAAGATTGAAGTCAATTTCCCCCGCGGTCACATTATTTTTCAGCCTGTCACGTTTCACTATGATTGTTGACTTTGGTTTATTTGTTGGTCTCTATAAATTATTTTGTTGTCTGTAGAGACATATATTAGTCGAAGAACTTGTTGGTGTTATTGATTTTGTTGTGTGTGTGTTAATTTCTGAGGTACAAGAAGGTAAAAATGTTGGGAAAACAGCACAAACATTTAGACTCACCTATTTTTGGGTCCGCATGTTTATTAGTAAATTTATGAAATTTCCACACAGCACTGAGTGTTCTTAACAAGATTAGCATATCTGTTAGTTTCTACTACAAACATATTTATTGCATCTACAAACTAAACAGATCTACCTCAGAAAATCCGTTGTAACAACTTAACTAATCCCCCTCAATAATGGAAAATCTTTAAATCTGAGTGAAAAAGAGAATACATCGTTTCAAATTTTAAAATTAAAATCCACAAGCAAATCTCACATTTGAAAAGTGGAGAAAAAGGAAGTGACATCCATTTACATTCAAATACCCATGTTCAGCCATTTCCATAGTATTAACCCAAATGTTTATACACTGGCCTTTGGCAGCTTACAGGGCCTTCCGTAGAGAAACATTTTTTTAAGGCCTATCTGGAAACCCAGCACATGGTAAAGGTTAAAGACTGAATCTGCTACACACCTTACATGTTAGGATTAACAGGTTATGTAGTGTCTTGTCCAATAATCTTGATAATGATATTTATTGCAACATAGAATGGACATTTTTGTCTTTATATATATGCCTAAATCTGTGAATATCAGAAGGAATTTCCAAGAAGTTCACTTATACCTGTATTTCATATGGTATAAGATAATACTGTTTTTCCTAGGAATAATTTGTCCTCTCGTCTGGATGTATTTGTTGATAATTACATTTATCGTACGGTATCACACCTTCGTGCCTGGCGGCATAGGCTGATGCCTAAATTCAATTTACTGAAAGATGATAACCAGCAATCAAATATTGGACAAACTTCTTATAGGACTAACAACCTAATGTGTTGATTATCAGGGATCATATAAAGGATCTTAAGTAGTGGATAATTCATGATTGTGTCTGCACAAACTGTTGTTTTTCTTAAACTGTTAGGTGATACAATTTCCTGTTAGAGATTTTCCAGATGAAAGCAATAACATTTATCTTAGACTATTGTAGGTCGTCTCTCGGATAAAGTTTACTGTTATTTTATCAGTACAGTGGATTACAGATGTCCGGATAAATATAAATATCTTGAGAACATTCTCTATATATAAATAGCTACTTTTTTGGGACTTCATACAAAAGCAATGTTTATTTATCCAATTTTTGGTTTACTTCATTGATTTGAAGAAGTCAGTTGATACTTTTCAACACAGATGTTCTGTCGCCAGTTTGGTATGACATTTAGAAATTGAATAATGCACAAATTGGCTTTTAAGCTGGAATGATTTAATGATGCATATTATTTACTGCTTTCTGTGTGTTGAATCAATGTTAAAACAAATCGCTGACAGATACATATTTACAGTTTATATCATATTTGTATTTCTCTTGTTTCTGTCATATTTGCTGTGATTTTTGTAGAGCTTCGGTTATTCAAATAAAGATCTTTAATATTTACGTCTTTAGCATATAAATGCAAGATTGTTCTTTAAATGTAACTTTACACGATCTATTTTGGTCCTTTCTCTATTCAATACATTTATAAAATGGGCAACAGTGCCAAAATACTAGCACACATGACCATCATCATCATCTACTGCTGTAGTTTGCATTACCAGCTTTTACCAGTGGTAGTTTTTGTAGTTTGCAAATATTTATAGTCCATTATATAATGACCTACATTCTTATTTAACCCTTTTCTGTTCGGCTAATGTTTGCTGAATTGTATTGTGCCTTTTTGTCTGAACCAAATGCTGAATTCTGTGTGTCAAAGTTTTACTCAAAATAAAATTAATTATTTAACAAACTGAGCTAAAATTATGATATAAACTGAGCTAAAATTATGATATAAACATTGCAAGACACAGAATTAAACTATTTATGGAATGAAGGATTCAAATGAAAGATTATATAGTAGTTATTGCCCATCGCAAGTTTTGTCTTAATTAATAATGTGATGTGCACAGTATTTAGATTATAGTGAGGAAGAAGCTGCACTGATCATCAATCTCTCTCTCTCTCTCTTTTTCCTAGTTACCTTGGATCAGTGGCAATACTATTGGTTGAAACGACTTGAGGTAACTTGGAATGCAGGCACTCTGGTCTTACCTGCCGTGAGACCAGGGGTCGCTTGAAAATTGCCGGATTCAATCGCCCACCGTTTCCGTTCATCACTGTGAGAGGCGAGTGCCTTAACCTCTTGACTACAGCGACCCCTATATAGTAACATGAAGCGTTAAATGACATTAATTTGTAGGTGAATATTGGAGAGGAAACATATTTTGGTATCTTGTTTTGCTGATATATTCATCAATTCCCCTTATACAATTTTTCATATTATATGTCCCAGTCAAATTCTGAATCGGACATGTGTTGAACAGCCATGAGTAATCCAGATGCGTGATCATAGGACTGATAAAATAATTAATAATGTCTTGGCTCTTGAAACCCAAACTTCGTCTTGATAAATGTGTTGATTTTAGAGGTGATAAAATATATTACTGTCGACCTATCGGAAATAATATCACCGCTAAACGAAATTTGCACATGCACGGACACAACAATCATATAGACCCTTGGGGACGGCGTGGGTAAGTGACACAGCTCACAACCAGAAGGTGCTGGGTTCAATCCCCATCACAGCACCGGCCGTTACCCTGGGGAAGCAAACCCTTAGAAAATGCAGGAGGAAGCAGACCCTTACATAAAATGCATGCTGAAGTTGGATGCACTGGGCCGACAGGCACAAAATGAAAACCACAGTGCAATGCACACCGCCTTGGGGATTAGAGAAATAAGACGAACGCAAAAAAAAAAAATATATATATATATAGACACTTAAAAAACATAAAACACAAAGCACGTTTCAGAGGTTGGTTTTTTCATGATAGGTGGTCAATTTTATGTTTTTGGCGACAATACTAGCAGGAAAGAATTAACCGTTATTTTTCTTTCATCTTACCTATTGTCGTCAATCACATTTCGGGCTACATGATAAAGCTAGACAGACCTCGAGTTTGACACTCCTAGCGTAAATCAGTCCTAATCTGATTTGTCCACCTTCTTTATCGTCTTCTTGTTTGTTAGGTTTCTCTCTGAAGGTGTGCCTTATCCATTTCCAATATCTCTCTCCAATCTGCAGCTGTATTAGTTGTTCTGTTACATATGGCCTTCACAGAGTAATGGACACACAAATTATCTGTCAGTACGATCTGCAGTCTGTATTTTATACTTTTAATTACATGTGGTCTCAAGGAAGGTATTCGCCTCCCTCGGGTGCTGGTTTCAAATCATGGTGGAGACCAGAATTTTTTCAGATGGATGATCCAGTAAATATTTCCACTGATCTCTGAGTAGTGAGATCAGACACTGGTGTGAAGTGGCGCACACGTTAAAAATTCAAGTTAAAAATCTACTAAAAATTATTTTAGGGATATTCGCCCCACAAAGAATATTTAGCAAAAAAGGGGACTGTGTGGCTATAACTTCAGGTCTTGGTTATGTGGTTAGCTGAGCGGCTTAGTTATGCAGGTCTACCTTGCTCTAATTTACGCTTCCACCTCTACCAGTCTCAAAAATAGGCAATCGTATATTCAAGGGGCTAACATGCTGGGATTGACCTGGCAAGTGGATTTTCACCTGCCAAAAAAAATATGAAACAAAGGTCACACCTCCCCATGACGTTTAACAACATAAGTGGACTGAAGATAGAAAGATAAAATTACGTGACACATTTCATAGCCTTGTAGTTGGAACTTATTTTTACATTAGTAGTGAGCATGCTAATCTTATTTACTTAAATGCTGCTGATTGCTAACCTCCTCAGAACACTTTTATTTTATTCTTTATCAGTAACGAGACACAGAATTACTTAATGCATGATACATATTAAATCATGTCTATAGCTTTGTTTCAGACTTGATAAATTGACATTTTTTTTGACATACATTTTTGTCCTCTACTTTGGAAATATTTGTCCTGCACTTTATTTTACTTATCTGCACAAATTTCTTGAATGCATAGTCTGATGCTTACAAAGATGATTGAAATAAATTTACCTGTTGATAATAACATGTTTCTTAGACTGCTTTAATGCCTTTGTACTTGGCATTTTTGACAATGTGTGATGTTTGCTAAATCTGCTCTACGTTAATTCTCTAACATATGACTATTTGTCTGCTGGAAAGATTTGATTGACTGATCAATTCACATGATGTCATAAGTGGGTCAAAGGTGTGCCACTAGGATATGAGACACTGTCAGGGATAATTTTGGAAACCATTATGGTGTGAGGAGCTGCCCAGAATAATTATGAAAAGTCATTGGAAAAATGTGAGGTCATAATTTTGTATCTGAAACGAGCATGGATGAGTTGTGGTCAGTGGGAGAAAAGATGGGTAGATAGATAAAGGTAAAAATAATCCTATAGCAGACACTGCTGTTAGGGATGAAGTGTTAAGAGACTTAATTGTGTGAGGCTACAAATTGTATGATATGGAGTGGCCAGTTCCCTTTCTTGATGCCTTTTCTTCCCCAACAGTAAGTCGGGTACCCATTCACAGCTGAAATGACTTGAAGATATGGTCATACTATAAAAAAAACCACGCCATGCTGTGATTTGATCCTGGTACATAGGTATTGTAAAGCAGGAACACAACTCCCTAGGTCACATGTTTGGGTTGCTAGTTTTGTCACTTGCCACTTGACTATGAAGCCCCTCTAGTTCTGATTTAACCTCTGCGTAGATCAAATATTGACAACAATGTTACAATAATGACTGCTCAAAATAAATCAGAAGATTGGCAATGCAGAGGCTACACAACCTGAGGAAACTATGGCAATCTGACAAAAGTAACAATTTTGAGAACCTGTGTTTTTCCCGTAGCAGCATATGGCTGTGAAACATGGACAGTTACCAAAACATCAAGTAAGAGAATCGAGTCCTTCAAGTTAGACATACAGACATCAATGAAGAGCAAAAGGGGCGCGACAACATCAATATGGCACCAGAAGAGCATATGATGGCAAAACTAACAATGAACGAAATGGAAGAGGCCATGAGAACATTAAAGAAAAGGAAATCTCCCGGAAAAGACGGGATAACAATCGAAATGCTGATGGGGCTGGGCCAAACAGCAAAGAGGAAACTGCTATCAGTCCTGAACCAAAGCTGGAAAAGGGGTATTGTACCCCAGGCATGGAAAGATGCAGTACTTGTACCAGTACCAAAGAAAGGAAAAGACAAAACAGATCCAAATGGATACAGGCCTATCAGCCTACTGAGCTGTGTTGGCAAACTGATCGAACGTATGATAAACACCAGACTGATGTGGCATCTGGAAGAAAAACGCATACTAATTCCACAGCAAACAGGCTTTAGACAGCACAGATCCACTGAGGATCAGGTCATCCTCATAGCCCAGGAAATAGAAGATGCCTACCAGGAACAGAAACACACAGTTGCGGTTTGAAAAAGGCATTTGACAAAGTCTGGAAAGATGGACTTAGAGTCAAGCTAAGAAGAAGTGAAGTTTATGGGAAAATGTACAAGTGGATCAACCACTACCTCAAAAACAGAACGGCCAGAGTTCAAGTACAAGGGCAGATGAACAAAAAGGTGACACTTGAGCAGGGAGTACCTTAACGGGGAGTACTGTCACCCACACTTTTCCTGGTGTATATAAATGACATTACAGAGAATATACCAAGAAGAGTCCATAGCTCAATGTTTGCAGACGATCTGGCTATGTGGACCTCTGAAAAGAATCTCACCATAGCAAGAAATCGGATGCAGCAGGCCCTAACATCGCTGGAAGAGTGGGCGAACTCATGGCTGGTCAAAATAAAAGAGGAAAAAACTACATGTACAATATTCTCGCTATCAATCAAACGACCCCAAAACACCAAATTAAGTCTAAACGGCAGATACCTGCAGCCAAACGACAACCCAAACTACCTGGGAGTCACATTTGATCGGCGCATGACATGGAAAAGTCAGATCGAGAGAAACCGAATGAGAGCCAGAGAAAGAATGGCAATCATGAGGAAACTTGCTGGCACAAGCTGGGGAGCAGACGAAAGTATACTAAAGAATATGTACACTGGAAGAGTGAGACCAGTTCTCAAGTATGGCATTGCGGCATGGACAACAGCAGCAAAGGCGAACTTCGATAAAATTAGCAAACTCCAAAACCAAGCCATGAGAGTTATAATAGGAGGCATGAAGTCAACGCCAATTGTAGAACTTGAAAAGATTACAAAACTGCAATCCATGACCGACAGAAGAGACTGCAGAGCCCAGCTGCAATCAGAGAAACTCAGAAGACTGACTGACCATCCAATTCACCAGAGACGAAACAATTTCGGAAATGGGAAACTAAAGCGAAGAAACTTTGCAGAAATAGCCAAAGCAAAGATGCACGAAAACCCCATGAACGCACTAACACTAAAGCCCATCCCTACTGTACGAAAACCTACCTGTAGGCAGCATATATTTCCAGAGGTGGTAGAAAATATACCAGGTATTGGAAACAAAAACTGCCAGTCTGAAAAAGAAAGAAGAGATACTACCCTGAGTTATATAACGGAAAACTATCCAAGCATGGACTGGACCCATGCATACACCGACGGTTCCGTTACAAATACAACACAGAACGGAGGGGAAGGAGCATTTCTGAACCTACCAAATGGCAGAAAAATAACACTGTCATTCGCTACTGGAAAATACACAAGCAATTTCAGAGCGGAGGCAGAGGCACTGAGGGAGGCAGTGGAAGAAATGGTGACAGGTAAAAGGAATGAAAGCCACATAGCCCTGCTTACAGATGCTATGGCCGTAGTCACAGCGCTAAAAAGCCAGAAAAATACTGAACTTAATGATTTAAGAGCAGTACTCTGTCAACTATGCCAGCAGTCCGCACCAAAAAGGGTAGTGGTGCAGTGGGTTCCATCTCACTGCAACATCTAAGGCAACGAGGAGGCAGACAGACTGGCAAAAGAAGGTGCAAAACTACCACAACCGGATATTAGTATGACATACGAAGAGTCAAAACGGCTTATTAGAGCTAGATACATGACCAAACGGGAAACCGAACATACTGGCTACACCAAAAACGATGCCTATTACCAGTTGAACCGAAGAGAGCAGATCGTGGTCTTTAGACTTCGCACTGGCCACAATAGACTGAGGTACCACCTATTCAACAAATTAAGATAGGTGGCACCGACGAATGCCCGTGTGGTACCGGGAAAATGACCGCTGAGCCTTTGCTGCAAAACTGCCCGACATAGGAGAATCAGAGATAGCAGATGTGGCCATCACCAGTGGCAACACTAGACAAGCTCTATGGCAGTGTCGACAGCCTCAGGATGACCGCTGCTTTTTTCGAAAAAATAATGGTTACTGTCTGACTGCGTACGAAGAAGAAGAAGAAGAAGAGTCCTTCAAGTCAGAATGCTATAGAAAGGTCCTCAAAATACCTTGGGCCGCAAAAAAATATGAAATGCAGACATTCTACAAGAGTTGGACATAAAGGAAATGCAGCACAATGATTGAGTTGACAGTAGTCAGCGACTCATAGCTGTGTCAGGATCAGCTGACCAAGACCCAATTTCACCGTCAAGTGGCGGTCCTGGAAACAAGCTGCACGTTAAAGATGTAAGCGAGAGCTAGCAGCACTCAAGACTGTGGCTGCTACCAATTTGGAACAGCCCCTCCTGTTCATCCTATTTTGTCAGGTTGTGTTGTCGGTTATCGATTACAGACTAGGCATCCTCACACCACCAAGGACACAGTGTGAAAGGTTGGAAGGCATCCAGAGTGAAGGTATGCAAATGGTTCTGGGCTGTACTAGAGATAACCCGATTGTGATGATGCGGTACAAGTTGGGATTGTTATCTGTAACATTCAGACATAACTGGCACAAGTCAATGCCTATATGCACAGACGCGCGACACACTCTGTACAGTCGTATCTCAGACATCAAGAATCAGGAGAGGGGCGTCATCACAGACAGCAAAAACAATAGGACATGTCACCCCAGCTGAGATGATAGTCAAGGGGAAAGAATGATAGAGTATCAGAGAATTGTCGTAACCTTAGGCAAGGAATGCAGAGAATGGGGCAACGGAAGAGCAGAGCACGAGGTGAATCAGCTGATAACTGAGAACACGCAGCATAGTGATGCCGTCATATACACTCATTGGGACATCAGGCTGGGGCTTCTCGGCCTCGAGCGAGAGGACAGATCATGGGGGCATTCATGTCAACAACCTCCAGTTTGAAAATAGATATGGAAGCAGTGAGCTCAGTGCTGAGATGGATATCTGAGACTTCTTTAAAAAGGGCAGTCATCATGACAGAGGCACAAGCCGTACTTCAGAAGGTACAGAAGGGATGGCTTAGGTATGAGTAGATTGAAGTGGTTGACATAGATTTACTGTCCTGATCATGATAGGGTTCAGGGCAACGAAAGAGCTGACATCTTGGCGTCACAAGCTCCTATCATGGGTATGTTATGATGGATAGTAATGACCTTTTGAAATCAATCAATGATGAGGATATTGCAATAGATCAAGATCCACAGACTGCAGTTTCATCATTAAACTAGGTTCGAATGGAATTGGGGACATGAGAGGACGGAGCAAGAGAGTGAACAACCAGCGAGCTACAGGGACCATCAGCATCCAAACCCTACATCATTTTCTGAAAGAGACAGCACATATGGGCATGCTCCGAGTGCAGTGACGTCGATTCACAGAAACAGGCTGGCTAAGAGAATAGGGAAGGCAAACCCGGTCCCAAAAATGTGGTGCTAAAATCGGATGTATCTGGCTGAAAGGAACAGATATTGCAGCCTAGCTATAAACTATGACACTTCACAACGCCCTATTCAGGGTAGATCGGGACCAGACAATGAAGTTGATGACCAGGAAAGTTTATTCCTCACTTTAGGCCATGACGTCATCAAGACATAATCGTCTGATGATGTCGCCATCATCGTTTGCGATGGAGGAGGGAGGGGGGGGGGGTAAGGATTGCTATAGGTCTCATCTAAATAATGAAAGACATGCTTTCATTCAAGCCAACCACACCTTCACGTTGTACCCCCTGTTTCCCCTAACCTCGCTCTGGCAAATGGGGAGCAACTACTGGCGCGAACAAACCAGCCCCCTCTCCAAAGTCTTTGGGGATACAATTATAGACTATGGGTGAGGCAAAAGCCTACATAGCTGACCACTGACAGAGCATGTTCTCTGATAGATGCGGCAGATGATATGCCAACCGGCGGGTGGACATACCCCCCGATCCCCATTGAGACCTCGCCCAGTGAGCATTCCTGGTTAAACAAGGCTCACGGGCAAGACCATAGTCTGCACTAGCAAGGCAAGGTGCTGAAGACTGAGGCAACCAACCACTGCAATAATCAGAATGCCGCGCAAATACGCAATATGAAAGTATGCCTATATCTGCAAAGCGTTATGGCGCTTGGCTTGTGATGGACAACCGGTCAGGTATAGTGCTGGGTCCCCGTCTTGAAAGGGCCCAACCTTTAATACTGGAGGCCCTTCTCGTGTGCCTCATGGGGTCAAGAGGCACGAGAATAGAGCTACTGGCCAAACAAAACCATTTAAAATAGTGCACTGGAATGTCGTCAACAGTAAAAAAGATGGTTACAATAACAAAAATTAGAGCTTGTAAGTATCCTGTATGAATAGCAAGTAAATGTATGTTGCTTGTAAGAAACGCATCTCAACAAAGATATAGCCTTACAAATTAGAGGATACCAGTGCTAAAGGTAGACCGAAAAGACAGGCTGAAAGGGGAGAAATAACATCAATACATATCAGAATTGGACATATATGGAGGGGGCGGGGGCGGAGTACCAGATGCTGTATCTCAAGACATAAAGTCTGCCGAAGACGGATGTGTCGAACCAAAAGGTGCAAATATCACAGTCAAGCAGTAAACTACCGACACAAGGTATTCCGTTCTCCGGACTACATCCTGCTAATTGCAAAGCCCTGTTCAGGGCTTGAAAGCGGGAGATTGAGAACGAACACAGAAGAAGAAGACAGAAAGTGCATAGTTCCACCTGCTAAATTATTACTGTCCGGGTGATCGTCCACTGGCACTAGATACGATCTCAACAAACAAAGAAGAGACTGCCTGTGTGTGGAGACTTCAATAGCCACTCTCAGAGCTGGGGATATGGTCAAATTGATAGGAGGGGGCCAGGAGCTAGACAATTGACAGGATGAAAATGGAAATATCTTGATTAACCATACAGCCGATCCACCGACCTTTAACCGAGATCATTGCACACTACATTTGGCATTCCACCCACCATGCATGGGATGGAATATTACACGCATTGTCGGGATACAACTTGGATGTACAGACCACATGTCAATCTTGCTAACTGTTGAAAATGAATATGTCAAGAAGAGCAGTACCCTGCTTCGGTGAAATTACAAGAATGCAGACTGGTCAATGTACCAGCATCGAACTAGTGTTCTGACTAGAGGTCTGACTACAGGTAAAGGTAGACTGGTCAATGTACCAGTATCGGACTAGTGAACTGACTAGAGATCTGACTACAGGTAAAGGTAGACTGGTCAATGTACCAGTATCGGACTTAGTGAACTGACTAGAGATCTGACTACAGGTAAATGTATACTGGTCAATGTACCAGTATCGGACTTAGTGAACTGACTAGAGATCTGACTACAGATGATGACATAAATAAGGTAGTTGGTGAGTTCAGCAGAGGCATGCTACAGCCTTCCAATGAAATAATACTTAGATGGGCTCGCAAACAATTTATACCATAATGGAATAATGAATAACGATATGCATAACGAGATGGAACCATCTAGAAAGCAAGCAGAGATTAGTACATGCCAAGAACACCACTAAAACCGTCAGCATGTTAAGGCCAAATTTCAAAGGACAAAGTTTGCAGGCTAGAAGGAGAAGTTGGATGGAGAAAAAATAGTCTCTGAACTTTGAAAAAAGATACCTGGATCTCGTAGAAGTAAGTAAAACAACTTAATTATGGTGGGACAGAAAGAAACACAAAGATTGCATTAAACAATAATGGAAACATCCTGACATGCAAACAAGCGGCTGATCACTTAGCAGACTCTTTTGCAAAAGAAAGCAGCATTGAAGTTGATAGAGAAACCACGAAGTGTTCTTGAGAAACGACAAATGGTACCATGCCCGAAGTTATGGAGATACCAATCACATACAAGGAACTGGAGTTTGCAATATCCAATTTGAAAAAAAAAGAAAGTCGCCATGAACACACGGTGTGTCCAATGCAATGTACAAGAACTTGGGAACAGAAGCAAAAACAAAGCTGCTGCAGATCTTCAACATCTGTTGAACACCAGGTAAAGTTCCACATACCTGAAGAAAAGCGACCATGACACCACTCCCAAAACCAGTTACATGGCACCCAGATATAGACCAATCAGCATCAGAAGCTACATTTGTTAAACAATGGAACATATCATCAACTTTAGGCTGAAGTGGTACATTGAGAGTCAACCTTCTTGTGCCACAGCAAGCAGGTTTTAAGAAATGCTACTTCACTGAAGACCTACCAAGAGATCAGAGATCATGAAATTGGTACAAGCAGTATGGATAGACTTAAGGAAAGCTTTTGATGACGTTTGGAAAGAAGAACTTTTACAGAAACGGAGAAATAATGAAGTGATTGGTATGATGGACAATTGGATAAGAGCATACTTACATAACAGAAGAGTCAGAGTTCTAGTCATAGGCGTCTCAGTCTCTATAGACCATGAGAGTGGCGCCCTATAAGTTGTGTCCAGACCTGTCTCCTGTATTTTGACACTGTCTGCTATGGCTGTAAAGGCCGATCCACGAGTACCTGCCACTGATCGTACAACCATACTGAGGAGGCTGGATTTCCTGGCTGTTCCTTGATGTCTCCAGTCTTTCTCTTTTCTATGCAGCCAGAAGACCTCTACGAGCGTCAGCAGCCACTATGTCCCCTCCAACTGACTGTCTCCATAGCTCTATCCTGAGCAATTTCTGCCCAGCCCTCCGATGACTTCATGTCTCTCTTGCATACGCCCTTGAATGGCAGTGCGGGTCGACCGATTCTTCTAACTCCAATGGCTAGCTGTCTATAAAGGATATCATTTGGCAGCCTCTCGTCTTCCATGGGATAAACATGTTCCAACCACCGTAGACATCGCTGGCTCAACATCGAGTACATGCTGTGAGTGTTTGCTCTCTGTAAGACCGTATTATGTGACACTCTCTCTTGCCACCCAATCTCCAATATAAGTCGTAGACACCTCATGTGAAAGGTGTGAGCCGTCGTTCCTGTTTAGTGTAAGTGCTCCAAGTCTCGCTTCCATAAACGAGAGTGCCAAGAACGCAGGTCTGAAACCCCCATACCTTGGTAAAGTAATACAGTACAGTGTCCTCCCAGACTCTCTTCGTCATGAGGTCCATGACGGTACTCGCCCTGCCAAGCCTACTGTTTATCTCCTTCTCGAGCGAGAGAGTGCTGCTGATGGCAGACCCCAGATAATTTCAACTGTTGATGACCTCCAGAGTAACGCCATCAATCTTTATGGAGGGCGTAGTTGTAATGTCCCGTGCGCATACCTTTTTCTTTTCAATGCTTATGGTGAGCCCAAACTGCTTGCACCCCTCGGCGAATCTGTCTCCCAGTCTCTGCAGGGCCTCCTTACTATTGGTCACTACAACTATATCATCCAGAAATAGCATCTCCCTAATGAGCACTGTCTTCACCTTGGTCCTCGCACACAGTCGAGATAGGTTAAACAGCCGCCCACCTGACCTGATGTGCAGATAAACACCGTAAACATCCCTGCTTCACTCCACTCTTGATGGGAAAAGTGTTTGATGATGATCCGTCGTATAGAACTGAGCCCTTAATATCAGTGTGAAAAGTGTTTGAAGATGATCTGTCGTATAGAACTGAGCCCTTCATATCAGTGTGAAAAGTGTTTGAAGATGATCCGTCGTATAGAACTGAGCCCTTCATATCAGTGTGAAAAGTGTTTGAAGATGATCCGTCGTATAGAACTGAGCCCTTCATATCAGTGTGAAAAGTGCTTGAAGATGATCCGTCGTATAGAACTGAGCCCATCATGTCAGTTTGAACAGAAATTATCATGCTTCGCAGTTTTTTGGGGGGCAGCCGATCTTCTCGAGTAGTTCGAATAGACCCTTCCTACTAACCAAGTCGAAGGCCTTGATGAGGTCTAGAAACATCATAAAAGAGCGGCTGGTCTTGTTCTCTGCACTTCTCCTGGATTTGGCGAAGCGAGAAAATCATGTCCGTTGTTGATCCAAAGCCACACTGGGATTCTGTGTACACCTTGTCCGCGAGCAGCCTCAACCTGTTTAGTAGCATGCAGGTGTAAAATGTACCTATAACGCTCAGGAGCGAGATCCCTCTATAATTATTGAAATCCCTGCGGTCACCTTTGTTTTTGTAAATAGTCACAATGATTGCGTCACGCATATTTTGGGGGTCTGCACTTTCCTCCCCGCAGAGACATAGAAGATCAAACATCGGCTGAGCTAGTGCTAATTTCCAGCATTTGATGGATTCGGTGGGATACCATCTCTCATGATGCTTTATCATTTGAGAGGTAGTTGACAGCCTAATCAAGCTCATCCAGAGTAGAGGGTCTGACAAGGTCCTCCATAATTGGCAGAACCTGTAGCCTGCACAAGGCCTCATCAGTGACCCCCGTTTCCCGAGAGTAGATCTCAGAGTAGTGCTCCACCCATCTGGCTATCTGCTGGTCACGGTCCATGATTCTCACACCTGTCAGAGATTTCAGGGGGGGGGCGGGGGGCAGCGCCTCTCACAGTCAAGGTGTGCATCAGGGAGGGGGTTCTCTCCCCCTTTTCATAGTCTATATCAATGGCCTGATTGCTGAACTACCACAGGGAACAAAATGTGGCAATGTCTTTTCTTACTTTTCTGTCGCTTGTATCCTGTTTGTGCCTTTCAGCGTCATGTTATGAAGAGGTTTCTTGACCGGACCGATCTCGACAGCGTGCTTCCAAGGTAGACACATTCTTCAACCGCTTGTAATTTCTGTCCCTTCACTGTAACTACTGGCTGTTTATACGATGTGCCTTGTGCCGGTTGATACATGACCCCAGATTTCTTTGTGCTAATTGTTCAAGAGACACAACGGTCTTTATTTTTTTTAAAACTTGTTATAGTCTAATTTATCGATTCCTCTAATCATCTTAAATACCTGTATTAAGTTACCACGAATTCTTCTCTCTTCGAGACACTGTAGGCCGGTTTTTCTGAGTCGTTCCTCATAACTGTAATTATGGAATCCCACTATCATCTTTGTCGCTCTTTTTTGTATTCTTTCTAGCATGTTTATGTCACCTCTATGATAAGGACTCCACACCTGTACACAGTACTCCAATCTAGGTCTAACTAAAGCTTTATACAGTTTGACGATCACTTCTTTGCTCCTATGTTTAATATTTCTTTTTATCATACCTAACATTGCATTTGCCTTTTTCACTGCTACCTTAACTTGCTCACTCACCTTTCCTGTATGATCTATTTTAACCCCTAGGTCCCTTTCCTTATCTATCTTTCTAATATTGTTTTCTCCCATTCTGTAATTATGTTCCATATTGGATCTACCCATGTGGATGACGTACATTTATCTACATTAAACTCCATTTGCCAGCTTACAGACCATTCTCGAATTTTATCTAAATCCGACATCAATATATCCACTTCCGCTTTAGATGAGACACTACTGCATAGTTTTGTATCATCAGCAAATTTTGCAATCATGGATCTCATATCAATGTCCAAATCATTTATATATATCAAGAACAAAATTGGTCCCAAAACCGAGCCCTGTGGCACACCACTTTTCACTTCACACCACTCAGGCTGCAGTATGTTATCCAAGATCACCGCCGCGTGGAGGTGTAGAAGTGTCTTGGCAGCTCTGGTTCGATGGCCCTGACGCTCTGAGGGATACTAAATGGTGTTTGTCGCGTCACGTGGCCGAACCATTTGGTTTGCTATCTCTTGATGATAGTACTGGCGTTGTACCTATTTGTTTCTTAATATCTTCGTTTCTGATTCTATCAATTCTTGTTACTCCAAGCATTCTGCGTAGGGATTTCATCTCTGTTATTACAATGTTTCCTTTATGTTTGTTTGTCAAGTCTAATTTTAGCACTGATAGCGCAATGTGGGTAGGAATATCGTGTTACATAGCATTTAAAAAAAATCCTTTGTCACGTGTTTACATTTTATATCGGAGACATGTACGACTTAGTAATATAGTGTGCAGATGTGCAGACAAGCGTGGTCACCAAAATGCTGCAAAGAGCTGTTGATGTTTTGACCTCATGAGCAAATAGATGGTGTGTTAACATTAATACGGAAAATGCAGCATTTTGCTTTTCACCCCCCCCCCCACCCCAACAAAAAAGCAACTGCAGTTATCACGATAAATGGAGAAAACCTGAGAGAACCATTATATCTTGGAGTTACATTCGATGATAGGTTGACGTGGAGGGAACACGTCAAAGCAGCCAAAAAAGCCAGGAGGTAGTTAGCCCTCCTGAGAAAATTAAAAGGAACCACACGAGGAGCTAGCGGGAAAATACTTATTAACAAAGTTTACCAACAAGATATGCGACCATATCTGGTATATGGGTCAGCATCGTGGTGACCAGCAGCAAACACTACACTGAAAGAGGTGGGCCTGGGAATACAGATGGTATCCAGCAGCAAACACTACACTGATGGGCTAACATCTCGACCCGGGAATACAGACGGTGTCCTGCCATGTGTCATCCCTATCGTAAAAGGAAACGTAAACAGAATTCCAGTTACCCCGGGTGAGTCCGTTAACCATTTGTCCTTTGATCATTTCAACATCTCACGTGTTCTTTGTTCTCGAGTTCAGCGTGTCATGCCATCCCACATCTGTCTTCCCTGCTATCTTGCCATATAAGTCAAATTAAAATAAGGCTAGTATTCTTCCACTTTTCTGCGACTCGCTAGTTTATTATTGTTGTTGTTCGTTTCCCCTAACGACGGCCTATTGGTCATAATGTAGGTTTCGTTTTTGACTATAACAAACGTATTATTTAAAAAAAAAAAATTTTTTTACACTGCCATAAATTTCCAGCGTTTTTAACTTGGTTTTTCATGCTATAATTTGTGAGTTGTGTATTATTGGGTAATTTTGTCTGAATTATGTTTATTTTAGTGAGCAATGATCTTTGAATACTGTTTACGTTTCAAGATGTGACAGAATTTACCAGGCAATGAGATAGTCTCTGATTTGCTTAATATCATATAACACTAACAATGACAAGGGTTTGTGCACGGTCGCCATGGTTGTCCAAGGATGACTACTCTTTGAATTTTGTAACGGTGAACAGAAGGGAAGCAATCATGTATATTTACTTTGTTGACAAAAATGGCGACTGCTGAATGCGAGAAAGAGGAATCGGGATTTGATCGCCTTTCCGACGATGTCATTTTGTGCATACTTAAACATCTAAGTTTGAAAGACTATTATAATCTAAGAAAAGTTAATAAGCGATTTGCAGCAGTATGCATGGACAAGTCACTAGTTCGGTGCGTAAACCATTAAATTCCATTAGATTCATCACGTGACCCAGATTTTCACATTGAACCACATCCCCATGTTGAATGTGTTAGACAAATATCCAATTACCTGATCAGATTCGAACGCATTTTGGATAAATATAATATATGTAATTTAATTTTTGGTAAATCCTGTTTGTGTTTAGACGTTTTACATTTTGAATAAAACAATAGCAGTAAACAGACTATGCTCAGTAAAAGAAGCGAAACTGTCAAAAGTGTGCTTCACTCAACAGTCTTACTGTCTTTCTTAGTCAATTTCTAACATATCTTCACTACAGTGGCTATAATGACCAGTCTCCATATCTTGGTATATGAAAATGCCGTTATTTACAACTTATTTGTTACTTCATCATCATGTAGCACGTCCTTTGCAGAACGAGCTCAGATGACAGCCAATCACTAATATAAGACACTCACACTGGATCCCTGGCTAGCTATCCCTCTTCTGCCACTGTCAACCCCAGAGCCTCTGTAATGTCCCTTGTCCATCTTCCCCTCTGTCTGTCTCTGCCTTTTTTGCCAGGTACCATACCCTCCAGTATCGTTCTTTTTAGGTCATGGTAATATTTGATGTTGCCAGCATATGTTAGTTTCCTAGACGAAATGTTTACTAGCCAGTTTTGTTCTTTAAAGAACTCCTGTATGATTTCTGCGTTTTTCTTTCGCGCTATACGTGGTACTTAGAACACCCTCCTGTAGCATTACAGCTCATAGGATTCAATCTTCTTCCATAGGGTTTGTATGGTTAACTATGTCTTGCATTCGTACATTGCCACTATCAGGATCTTAATTTTTGTAATTATGTAAGTGTTCTGCCAAAAGCTTTTGATTTTAGTTAGCCTCTGTAGTAGTGCCACTGTCATTTTTCTCCTTATTTCATTTTGGCAATCTTCTTCTTCTTTGTTCATTCTCAATCTCTTGCTATCAAGCCCTGTAAAGGGCTTTGCAAGTAGGACGTAGTCCGGAGAACAGAATGCATTGTTACATAGTTTACAGCTTGACTGCGATATTTGCATCTTTCAGTCCAACACATCTAACTTCAGCAGTCATTTTTGAGTACTCAATTACCCTTAACTCTTTGATTTCTTCTACTTAGCCAGTCTGCTCTGTTACAGCCTGTTATCCAGGATCACTACTTGAAGGTGTAGAAGGGTCTTAGAAGCTCTGGTTCAATTAATAATTGGGTACACAGACATACACTGCCCGTGCAGTGAGAACAAATAAACAGTGGAACATATTTTATAGGTCTGCTGGCACCACGAGAAGAACAGAATGACTACATGGCTCTCCCCAACCAAATTGTGAGATGAACTGTATGACGATGAGATAAATCTGAGACGCTACACCAGGTTAATGATGGTTATAGATGTGGTTATTTGAGAGTGAATAAAGAAGAAGGCGGTGTTGACACTACAATTTGATGAACTATCAATGCATGTGCTGCATAATTTTAAAATCAGTCATGGGTTTGGGACCAAGATACTGAACAGTGCATGAGCTGCAGTGGTCAGTGACCCATAGCTCACTGCTAGCGTCAGGATCAGCGAACCAGAGCTGCCAAGACCATTCTACACCTCCACGCGGTAATCCTGGATAACAGACTGGAACAGAGCAGACTGGCTGAGGAGAAGGGATTGAAGTGAAGGCTAACTCGGGTCAAGTGAAACATACTGATCAAGACCCCACTTCATATCAGGGTCAGGTGAAACATACTGATCAAGACCTCCACCTCACATGAGGGTAAAGTGAAACATTTTGATCAAGACCTCTGCCTCACATAAGGATCATATAAAACATACTGATAAAGACTCCACCTCACACCAGGTTCTGATGAAATGTCCTGATCAAGAACTCACCTCACACATGGGTCAGGGGACGGCGTAGGCTAGTTGTTAAGTGACACGGCTCACAACACCGAACTTGCTGGGTTTTCTCCCCAATCACAGCACTGGCCATTACCCCAGAGAAGCAAACCCTTAGAAAATGCAGGAGGATGCAGACCCTTACATAAACTCGCAGCCTGTGTGAGGTGGGATGACCAGTTCTCTCTTTGCTGGTTTTACCTTCTCCAACTGATACGTCAGGTGCCAATTTACAGCTGGGTCGACTGGAGTAGTGGTCGTACAAGGCACAAACCATGTCCAGGATTTTTCTTCTGTCCGTCTTTAATTTCAAACCCTGGCACGATTTAATACTGTCTTAGCAAGCCAGCTCACTGTCGACTAAGCTACATTCTCTACAATTATATGTATAATAACATTATTTGTTTCTCAAACTAACAATGATCGAGTCATATCTCTCAGATTGGCATTGAAACCACTTTACGTCATGCAAGTTAATAATAGATGTAGGTCAGGGAATTTCTCGAAGACGGAAACATTTTTCTAACACTTTATAAATCAATCATAGGCATCTCAGGCTCAGTAGACCATGCGCGTGGCGCAATGTGAGTAGCCTCTCCAGGGCGCAAGCCTGGGCGCTGAATATGAAAACCCTGGATGATGAATATGGAGACCCTGGGCTGCCCAAACTGCAGGATCCCCCTCTCTGCCTCACTTGTGTAATTCAAAGAAATGCAAAGCATGACAATTTAGCAACAGCTCAGCTGCAGGAGCTGCCAGAATGAGTTCACAATTTTGAAACCATCCACTTTAGGTGCTGCCACTCCAGATTTTCTGTCTCGGTTCACTCGCGTAGCCCTACCCTCTTTTGAGGTTTCCACAAGGCAGTGGAGTCGTTGCCCGCACATGCTAGTTACTTGAGATATCAGATGATACTCTCATCATCCAAAGACTAGCCAGCACTCCTTGGTACTTGTGGGTTTAAAATCAGGTTCCCTCTCTCCTAGGCGAATTGCCTGAACAGGCTAATAAGCTTCATCAACCCGAGCTTAGAGTCAGAGTTTACCTTCTCTTAGATTGGCTGCCAACGAAGGCTTATGAGCTCAACCTACCCCCACAGTTATACCGCCGGGTACTCGGTCGCGCCCTACAGCAGGCTGTTTAAGAAACAGGGGGCCCCTCATGAAGATGTAGGAGAGGCCATTGGCATGGAAACTCTTGTCCGGCAAACCAAACAGGGAATCCAGCGGCGATCTCTACACCTGGAAAGGTGTATAAAAGACGCTTCACTTTTCTTTAAGCATTGGGATGTCCAGCCTAGATCTGACTTCACTTCCACTTTGTAAATATAAACATACATATATATTATACTGGATTGTGTACTTGTGATGTTTACATGTTAATGTTCACTTTTATCTTTCCACTACAGGCATTTATCATTTGCAAAGAACTACTGGCTTACTTCAGAAAAGCTTCAAGAATATGTAAGGCCTGTTGTAGACAAAATCGAAAGACTGAACATAAACACATGCTATTGGCTGCGGTCTGCTGGTTTAGACATTATTTCGAGATGCACAAATGTGTCTTCTTTGCACTTAATACAAGTGAGAGTGTCATTCAAGAATTTGTGCAATATCATGTCTAATCTTCGCAATCTCACAAGCCTATCGTTCTCCATCTCTGATATTAGAGATCTGCATCCAGAACTGTCGGCATCAACAGGTGCTCAAGAATGTTTAGCCCGACTCCTGTCTTTGAGTTTACACTTTCGTCATCAGCTAGTTTATTCGAATCGACCTGTGATTAATTTTTGTTCTGGACCAACTCTGTTTGAATACTGTCGAAGCTTAGAAGAGTTTCATGTGTATGGTTTTCCAAGCAATGCAAGAGGAATTCCTAAATACATCTTCCAGCCTCAGATTTTAAAACCCGACAACTTGAAAAACGTGAAAGTCATGACCTTAAATGATGCAATGGACCCAGCAGCAAGAATGTTTTTCTTCGGAACTCTTTTAGCTGTTTGTAAGCTTTCCGTTAAATTTAAGACACTACTGCAGCCTTCAGGTAATGTAGACCAGCTGTGGACAATGGATGGCTATGCAACATGTCTTCAGAACATGGAAGATCTTGTCCATTTCGATCCTTCACGAACAACCTTTCAGATCCCCAGCAAGGTTCTTAACTTTGAGTCAACCCACAATCTGCAGGTATTTGTCTTGTTCATAAAGCACTATTACTTTTTGCTTTCTTAAGAATAAACATAACTCTCTGCACATATTCATTGCCTGATTCAACAGGTGGCATTTTGAAATTTTGTCTGCTTAGCCAACAGTTGAACTAGAAATGTAAATATGATGCCTGTTTTAATTGAGATTCCATGCAGAATAGCCTGTTCCGGCTTTCTAATTAGTACACTTTCTAAACTTACCCTAGGGGCAGGCGATTATAGGTAAACAAGAGTGTAACGGAGGCAGATAGAGCGTTCCATCAGCCGGTAAAAAGTAGTGAAACCAACGACCCTGCTCAACCCTGGCTCGCTGATCAGGAAAGAGATGGCCAATACCAACAGCACAGACTCCTACAGCACTAGCCTGACCGCACAGTGACGACATCAGTGGGCATAAACAATCCAATCATCCTCTGGTCACTTTGTGACAAGACTATACAACCAGAGATAACGTTGGGACTCGCACAAGATTAACTACATTGTCAAGAAACTTGTCTCTTATGATATGACTTGTTATGTCTGAGAATATAGATTTGGTTTTCTTTTCATTGATTTTTCATTGGGCGTCTGCTGTTTGCTAGTGAAATTTGGATTGTTTATTTTTTTTAAACTTGAACTACATAAATAATGAGATCTGTGGTTTGGAGCAGAGGAGACCTAGACAGAGCTAAGAATAAGACCTGCATAAGCAAAAATGATCCTCACCTCATGGAAACCATTGTGGAAAGTCAAGAACATCCTGCTTAAAACTAAGGTCAAACTAATTCAAACACTAATTCTCTGTGTGTTACCTCTACGTGTGTGAGACGTGGACGCTGATTTAAAACAAAATATTTGGGCAGTGGAGCTGAGATGCTTCAGATGGATCCTTGGAATAACCTACAGGGGACTGAGTGGTCTCGAGTTAATATATCGGCCTCGAATGCTGGAGGTTGCGGGTTTAAATTACAGTAGAGACCGGGATTTTTTCATATGAATTTATGGTATTTCCCCGGATATCTGGGTAGTAGTGATCAGATGTCCGTGTACAATACCGTACACGTTAAAAATGTTTCAGCAGTTAGAAATCAAAAAGAGAGGCTTAACTCCCGCTGCCTGGACAAGATTCAAAATTATGTTAAAAATCTACCCATCTACGGGACCGTCGCCGGTGCTACGGGGTTCTGTGCTCTATGCTGAAATCATTATTAAATTGCACCAATTCTTAAACGCTCTGAGGAGGCTGATAAATGCACTGTTTATTCCTACATTGTGTTACCAAAGATAATCCGTGACAAAATCCTCAACAACACACTGAGGCAGATAGTGGGGACAACCCCTATTATTCTCTTCATAGGTACCCAAAAAATCAAGTAGTTTGATCATTTAATAAAAATGTATTATGACCAGCGTGCAAGTCTCCGGTCAACGCGAAAGAAGCCGACCTCGACCTAGGTGGATCGAGGGTGTCTCTGACACACTCAAGAAGTTACATCTAATGACAGCACAAGCCTCCCATTTTACAATTACAGAAATATATGCATCCTGTCTCTCTGCAACACCTCTTGACAAGGGCAGTAGGACGAAAGAGGAATTCTCAAAACCTTTTTTTTTTGGGTTGACTGTTTTAATATTAAAAATAACGACAAAGATCCAACTGATCAGGGCATGCATATTCCTAGTTGTGACATACGGTTGTGAGACATGGACATTAAACAAATCAATTATAAAAAAGATCACAGCTTTTGAAATGAAGTGTTACAGAGGGATGTTGAAAATATCATAGACAGAAAAAAAATAACTTCTCAATTGCTGTATACTACAATACTACAGCAAGTTTGGCTCCTAAACAACATCGCAAGAAATAAAGCTTAGGTATCTCAGTCATGATAAGAGACATAATGGTCTGGAGATAACGGAGGACGTGGTTCTTTGAAGGAGGAAAAGAGGTTGACCCTGACGAAGACGTCATCGGGACATTATGGACTGTCTGGAGATGTCTTTGTTGCAGGCCGACTCACCCTAAAACGAGATGCATACAGAGTTGCCATGGTGGAGACTTTTTGAAAGAAAAAAAACAAACCATCTCATGATGGTTATGAAGATATTAAGTGTTTCGATAGCACTGAATACTGAGTTGAATCTGGAAATAAATAATATTTAGTAACTCATGTTTCACATAATTAAATTGAGTTATCTGTATATAAATAATGAATTGTGTAGAACTAAACTAAATGTTAATCCTTTGAGCCCTAGCCACCTAGTGGTACAATTCCATTCCCCTGTGCTCCTGAGGAAATACGCACAATTTTGTTGTTAGTCCATCGTTTTCGAAGAGGACCACATTGTCATCTGTCAATCCTGGAGTGGATTCATAGTTGGCTGATTAAACCAATCCGAGCCCGAAAGCGTCTGTCACACTGAGGGCAGAGAAACACTGTCTGACAGAGGCAACTCATCTCTTGCCTTTTGTGTCGCTCGTCTCTGTGCAGCTTCCATGATTCTTGTCTGTTCCGTATGTGTCGTGCCAGAAGAAATTTACTACGCCAGGCAGAGCGATCAGCAGCAATGTTCTCTTAATTATCAGTGTCAATGTCGCAGTTCTTCAGTGAGGCTTTCAGAGTGTCTTTGTAGTCTTTTATTTGGCCTCCGCGAGCTCGCCTGCCTGACTCAAGCTCAGGATCGGATTGCGGACTTGGGGGCTCTTTTGCAGGCTGGCATGGCAGGAATTCACACAATGCTCTGTACAAATCGCAGCTTAGATAGACTGGCCGGTACTGCCAAAGACGGATGTGTCAGACCGAAAGGTGCAAATATCGTAATCAAACTGTAAACTAGCGACACAACGCAGTCCGTTCTCTGGACTACATCCTGCTACTTACAAAGTCCTGTTCAGGACTTGGTAGCCGGAGATTGAGAACGAACACAGAAGAAGAAGAGAGATAGACTGGCCATGTTGTCTGCATTTCAGATAAGCGGCTTCCAGGGAACGCACATTGTAGACATCTGAGAAAAGCTATTATCTATGACAAAACTATGTGTTCTAATTTCATTGTTCTATCTCAAATTGACTGACCTGATCATCTCCAATGTTACTGCTTGTTATGCCAGTAAAATTTGGAATACATTTATTCAAGGTCATTCTGAATAAAATGTACTGTGTATACGTCATGATTGTATGGCCAAAATCTAAGCAAGACAGCTTGAAACATGCCTTCGAATAACGGTCCACCCACATACCGATTCATGGGTGTCTCGGGGAGTGGGATATTTTTATACACACGCATGCACATGGGCGGGCGGAGGGAGGGAGGGAACATCAGTGTTATGGGTTCAAAGGGTTAAGTATAGATAGGTGGTTATAACATTTATTTAAAATTGTGTATGTGATCGAGGCAATATGGAGTGGATATCAACAAGAGGGGAGGGGTCAATCAAAATTGGATATGGGAGAGGAAAGATTTAAAAAGTACCAGAATTTGGTGGATGTCTTTTAATGGATGATCTCTAATGCTTCTAAATGAACAAAATAATGAACGGATGATGGCATGTCTTTATTTAAAGTTATATTTAATGCAAGCTCTCATATAAGTTTAGATATTTTTTATTTTGTTTTCTTCCTGTTTTAAAAAAAATATCCAAAGTGCAAGGAAACATGCTACATTATTATAATCCTCCACAAAGATGTATTTTATTTACAAAATAAATATATTTCAGTACTTGAACTTGTCTGATAATGCTGCAGTTACATCTGAAACATTGCACTTACTTGCTGATACATGTCCGAAGTTGACAAGTCTTAATCTTCAAAATTGCAACTATATTTTACTTGGACCTTTAAAGGTAAGAACAAGTCTGTGAAATTGTTCACTATTTCCTGTATATTCTTTCATTTATTGTTGGTAATTCAAATTTCACATAAGGTCAGATAATTTGTTGACTCAGTGAGACTGGATTCCTCTGGAAGACGCTGCAGTAACTTCTGTGCCGAGGCCAGAGCCCTGAGATAAGCAGCTGAAAGCCTTATAGACCACCAGGAATGGGCAGAAAAGCAAGGGATCATTCTCACAGACGCTCTCTCAGTGTTAACGGCTCTCAAGAACCAGCACAAAAAATGAACTTGGTGCTCTGGCAGACTCACTCGAATGCCTGTCCCAGTGTTTAAAAAAAAAGCATAGTCGAGTGGATACCTGCCAACTGCAACATTCCAGGCAACGAGGAGGCGGACAGACTTGCCAGAAAGGCAGGAACACTGTAGCAGAGTGCTACAGCAACCACATATGATGAGATAAAAGCAGCCATCAGGGCTACATACATAGCAAAATTTAAAAAAAGACCACCCTGGCCACATAGAAAACAATGCCTACCACCAACTCTCCAGCCTAGATCAGGTGATCATTCTCTGGCTACCCACAAAACACAACAGACTGAGATGTCATCTATACAATGAGTTCAACATTGGCACTACAGACCTTTATACCTGCAGCACCACCCCCATGACAGTAGAACCCATTCTGTAGTCCCGCCCATCATATACCGAGAAAAGAAGTAGCATTTAGCAACAGCTAGTGTTCTTCCACAAGAAGCTGTATGGAGTCTCAAGTCCATTGCTGCCTTCGTTCTCAATCTCCTGCTACCAAGTCCTGATCAGGGCTGTGCAAGTAGCAGGATGTTGTCCAGAGAACAGAATGCGTTATGTTGCTAGTTTACAGCTTGACTGCGATATTTGCACCTATCGGTCCGACACATTTGTCTTCTGCAGACCACCACTGCAAGATTGCATTAGGTCGTTTGGTGCAAGCAACCTGTGAGGAGGCTACAAACAATAATGACTCTATCCTTCGTATGGAGAAATAAGAAGACCCGTTGAGACAGACTGTCAGCATGTGTTTAAGAGACTTTGTCGTGTTTTATCTTATCTTTTGAGCCATGGATTTCCAGGGATGGCTCTGTATGGGACAGATATGAGACTTTGACCACTAAGTGCATGTCATACGAGGCAGCTAACAGTGCATTCTAACAACTCTCAGATAATGGACTCTCAAGTTCATGACATTGTACTGCTCATAATTTACAGAAGCTGAAAACCTGCAAAGTATGGAGTAACTATCTTGGTTGATAGAAAGCTCTAGAAAAATTTCTTCTTTTTGTGATTGATTTTGATGATTGCACCGTCAGACGAATTCCCGTGATGAACTCAACTGTAGTCTGTAGTTTCCTGTATAGCTTTGAGTTTAGTGTTGAAACGTTGGACCAGTGTATCTTCATTAACTGGCTGTACATCGGGACAGTCTTGTAATATATGATACAGGAATAAAAGACAGAATAATTAATTTTCAAGGTGATCAGAAGATGAAGAAGCATTAACATATATTAAATAATATTTAGCAGACTAAGTGATCTTGAGGTATGACATCGGCCTCGGGTGCCGGGCGTCGTGGAGACCGGGATTTTTTTCACGTGGACTTTCTTGTATTTCCCTGAATCTCTGGGTAGTAGAGATCGGATGTCCGTGTGCAGTGTTGTACACATTAAAAATCCCTCGGCAGTTAGAAATCGAAAAGAGTAGGCTTAACAGCCGCTGCCCGGGCAAAATTCAAAATTATGTTAAAAATCTAGCCAATCTATTACGGAATCCTTGCTGGTGCTACAGAGTTTGTGCATTGTGCTGGGATTCTTCAAAATATACGGAGAAGAACAGAGCTCTTTTTGTTAAAAAGTGTTCAATGATGTTGATTTTTCGACTAAACTGAACTAAACTAAATATTTTAAAATGCACTTATGGCGCAATATTTTATTTTTCCTATAGCAACAGAATAACCAGGAACAGAGACGAGCTTACAATGACATCAGTGGGCTGCAGGCATTGCTTCTTGCTTGCACAGAGCTTCGCAGTTTGAACATAAGTGGCATCCATGTTCACACACAGGATCTCACAGCTACAACATACAGCAGCCTGGCAGCTCTGTTAGCTTTAAATAACAGTAAGTGAAGTACCTGCTGGTAGACAGAAACAAGTAGGAATCAGAGCATTCAGGCCACAAATAAGCGATGCATATGTACAGCTCAACAGAAATGACTGTCAGACTAGCACATGCCACAACTTACTATAATAATAAATTTTGCCTGGTTTTGGAGTGTGTTTAATGAATTTTGCTTGGTTTTGGAGTGTGCCCAATGAATTTTGCTTAGTTTTGAAGGCTGTGCCCAATGAATTTTGCCTGGTTTTGAAGTGTGAGTCCAATGAATTTTGCTTGGTTTTGGAATGCGTGCCCAATGAATTTTGCCTGGTTTCGGAATGCGTGTCTAATGAATTTTTCTTGGTTTTGGAGTGCATTCCCAATGAATTTTGCCTGGTATTAGAGTGTGTCTCAAATGAATTTTACCTGGTTTAGTAGCACATGTCTAATGAATTTTGCTTGGTTTAGTTTAGGAGTACATGTCTAATGAATTTTGCCTTGTTTTGGAGTGGGTGTCCAATGAATTTTGCCTTTTATCTTTTTTTTTTTTTTTAGCTTTCCTTGGTATGTGTTGCATACTCTACTTACTTACTTTCCGTGTCCTGAGCACCGCATCAGACATGTTTCCAATGTTCAGCTACTTGTATTGCCTTGTCGTTCCCCCTTCCTCAACATTTCATTCATATTGTATGTTTTCAGAATGTTTAGACAGATCATCGGGTGGTCTGGGTCTTGTGTTGCTCATGTCTCATCATCTCTGCATTCTCATCTCGTTCAGTTGTTCTTGCCAATATTTCTGAGGTATCTCATTTGGCCTTGACCAAAACCTCCACCTCACTGTTTTTATGGCAGCCTGACTAACAAGGTGGGGGGAAATGACGAGATTCCTTTAGTAGTAAGCAACACCCAAATGAAGCCAAGCTTAGCATAACCTCCTAGAGGATCCTGGTCCACTTTCATCATTTTGCTCAAGATGTGAAGAAAGCTACTGCAACCACCACTTAACGCCCTTTTCAGGACGCACAAAAGAGTAAACTTACTCAATGTGGGCATTCAACACCAACAACAAATCTCATTTGTCCCTAAAATAAACTAGTTGTTGACCTCTGGTGTTGAAGTTGGCATGAAAATGATTACCACCAGTTCTAGACTTCTACACCATAGTGGCAAGATATGCACCATTCAAGTATAGTAAACCTTTTGCTTTCCAGATGACAAAATGAAGTCTATTTCCTGTATCTGTTTAATTTTTTTTGCACGTCTTCCACCGACGTGGTTGTTGACTTTGAGAGCCTGTAATTTAAAGTGTGTGTATGTATGTGTGTGTCTAGAGACATATATTAATAAAGAACTTGCCAATGTTGTTGCTGTTATTGTGTGTATGTTAGTTTCTGAGATACAAGAAGATGAAGGTGATAATTTTTTGAAAAATAGCACAAACATATTATTTTCGTCTATAACTGTAAATGATGAAAGTTGAAACTCTCTACAATCGAAAAGAGCATTATGTTCAGCCGCTTCTATGTCATTAACTCTGTAGTTTAGTTACAAATTATATGCAATAAAACGATGACTCTAAAGCTAGAGCTGGCGGCATGCAACGCCAGTAAAATGGAGCCAAATCATCGAAATCTTACGCCGTTGGGGGCCCGGAAAAAGTTAAGAGCCATTCTGTTTATATTAGAGCACATTAGTTATAAAAATCATCAAAATCTTTCCGCTTCCTGTAGAATGCATTTCTTCACTAAATGCATACCAAGTCGTCCTGCCCTGTCCCATCGGTTCCAGAAAAGACAGACGGAACCAAGATATTCTTAGTATGGTCAGCACTACATTTTATGCAGAGTACATTTCTAGGCAAAAATTATGCTGGTTCGGTCATCTCATGAGAATGCGCCTTCATCAACTTCCGCTGATGACTTACAAGGCTGGTAGATCTGGTTGCAGCGCAAGAGGGCGGCTGTGAGGCAAATGGATAGATAATACTAGAGTGATTGTGCAACAATATGGGCTCACAACAACCGCCACATTGCACTTGGTGCAGGACAGATGACTTAAGCTCCCCATAGTTCTCAACGACATAAGTAGAAAGACAAAACTAACTAACTAATGTATCCACTATATAGAATTGATTGGCCTAATACATTTCTGATTGTTGTTCTTTCCTTCTGCCAGACTGGAGATGTCTTTCAATGTCCCCATGCTGTCTGAGTGTAGAGAGAAGCCCCAAAAGCAGTAAGAGAACATTTTCACTGGTGCCGGAAGGTTATCTTGTCAAACGCAGAAGAATTGGCACTAACACAGCATCAAATCAGAATTTTGCTATGGTAAGAGAATCATTAAAAAAAATTGTCTTTTTTTCCTACAGTACTTTATCGATAAGCTTGTGTTGTTTATATTGTTTGATGTATTGAAAAACAAACATATCATACAAAAAAGTATTAATCTTTAGCTTTCCAGATGACAAAATTACGTCTATTTCCTGCATCTGCTTAATTTTTCAGCATGTCAGGTCACGACATGTTGATTTTGAGAACTTCAACATAACACGTTGTTACTGTGCTGGAGTCAACTGGTCTGACACGATTTAAAAAATAAAAGCACAGGAAATAAGCAGATACTTGCTTATTCCACCACCAGGTTTCAGAGATATACTGTTCACTTTTGAATAGTTACTATACTTAATAGTTTTCGAATTATCCTGGTATCCAAAAATCTACTAGATGCCCTTCATATTTTATGCCAGTTATCACAGCTAGCTATATTGTAAAAAACATGGTATTGACCCTCTTGCACTCTGCTTAGTCACTCATTTTCTACCATAGGGTGTAGGACATAAAAGTCTTCTTTTATTTAGATTGGGGTAGCCAGGTGCATTCCCAACATCTCTTTAGTAGTTGCCTGTAATGACATGACTAATAAAGACCAAATTAAGATTGTTTAATTCCAATGCCAATTTTGCTGTGGAACTTGCCATCAAACATGGTCAGACAGGCCCTGATGTCGAATCCATAGGGGAAGCGGAACAGAGGTAAGCAAAGAAACACCTGGAGAAGAAACTGAAAATGAACTTCAATCCCTGGACAGCTCAAGATCTGGGGCTAGTCTCTCGGTGGCTCGATTGACTCGCATCCAGTGGTCGTACAGCGATCTCAGTCCCGCCAGGCGGAGTGAGAGCGCGGGCTTGCCTATCAAGCTCGCCCGCCTCTTCCCGGCACTGTAGCAGGACCAATTTGGTGGAGTCGTACCGCTGGTAAGGGTGCGTTACTGTAGTCCGTATCGAGAAGCTTTGTCAGTCCGTGTGGTTCGTCGAAGACTAGCGTGTATAACCAATCTCGACAGTTCGTCTCGCTTCTGGTCCTTCTCTCGCAATGAGCTTGTGACCGGCAAATGGAAAGCAGGAATTGTGCCTAAAGGCCCTGTCCTCGCCCGACCAACCGGTCGTAGAAGGACAATCCGGCAAGCAAAAATCGCCTCCAATCCGAGTGAAAATCATCGCCGGGGCCGTTGGAATCCGTTCTGCACAGAGCGCTGCCATCCCTCCCCGAGCGAGCCCAGTCGGTCGGTTCGTGTGTGTACGAGGGCCCCGTCCAGGTGGTCCCTAGGTCGACGGAGTGAGGGATGGAACAACCGTCCGACTGTCAGTTGGTCCCTGCGGCCGTCCTAGAGAGGCTTTCTACACATCCATCCTTCGCCGACCGGTGTGTGTGGTTCGTCCGTCTCCGACAGATATCTGGTTGATCCTGCCAGTAGTCATATGCTTGTCTCAAAGATTAAGCCATGCATGTCTAAGTTTACACTGTCTCACTGTGAAACCGCGAATGGCTCATTAAATCAGTCGAGGTTCTTTAGATGACACGATCCTACTTGGATAACTGTGGCAATTCTAGAGCTAATACATGCTTACCAAGCTCCGACTCTCGCGGAAAGAGCGCTTTTATTAGTTCAAAACCAATCGTCGTTTCCCCTCGCAGGGTTGCGGTGTCCCCACTGGTGACTCTGGATAACTTTGTGCTGATCGCATGGCCTCATGTGCCGGCGACGCATCTTTCAAATGTCTGCCCTATCAAATGTCAATGGTATGTGACATGCCTACCATGTTGGTAACGGGGAATCAGGGTTCGATTCCGGAGAGGGAGCATGAGAAACGGCTACCACATCCAAGGAATGCAGCAGGCGCGCAACTTACCCACTCCCGGCATGGGGGAGGTAGTGATGAAAAATAACAATACGGGACTCTTTCGAGGCCCTATAATTGGAATGAGTACACTTTAAACCCTTTAACGAGGATCTATTGGAGGGCAAGTCTGGTGCCAGCAGCCGCAGTAATTCCAGCTCCAATAGCGTATATTATAGTTGCTGCAGTTAAAAAGCTCGTAGTTGGATCTCAGACGCAGGCGGGCGGTCCAGTTCGTGCCGGTTCACTGACCGTTGTCTCCTGCCCTACCGTCTGCCGGTGCTCTTCGCTGAGCGTCCCGGGTGGCCGGCGCGTATACTTTGAAAAAATTAGAGTCTTCAAAGCAGGCCTCGGCTGCCTGAATAATGGTGCATGGAATAATGGAATAGGGCCTCGGTTCTATTTTGTTGGTTTTCGGAACTGGAGGTAATGATTAACAGGGACAAACGGGGGCATTCGTATTGCGGCGTTAAAGGTGAAATTCTTGGATAGTCACAAGACGAGCTATTGTGAAAGCATTTGCCAAGAATGTTTTCATTAATCAAGAACGAAAGTCAGAGGCGCGAAGACGATCAGATACTGTCGTAGTTCTGACCATAAACGATGCCGACTAGCGATCCGCAGGAGTTGCGTCGATGACTCTGCGGGCAGCTTCCGGGAAACCAAAGTGTTTGAGTTCCGGGGGAAGTATGGTTTCAAAGCTGAAACGTAAAGGAATTGACGGAAGAGCACCACCAGGAGTGGAGCCTGCGGCTTAATTTGACTCAACATGTCAACACTGTAATGAATTGACAGGCCGAGAGTACTTTCGTTGG
This sequence comes from Ariolimax columbianus, assembly GCA_036924085.1. Lineage (NCBI taxonomy): Eukaryota > Metazoa > Mollusca > Gastropoda > Stylommatophora > Arionidae > Ariolimax > Ariolimax columbianus. Next base: position 88,478,834 of record JAVGWX010000003.1, read on the forward strand.
GTCTAATAGGGAACGTGTGCTGGAATTAGACCCTCGGAAATCTGGGGCTAGTCTCTCGGTGGCTCGATTGGCTCGCATCCAGTGTTCGTTAAAGGAATTGACGGAAGGGCACCACCAGGAGTGGAGCCTGCGGCTTAATTTGACTCAACACGCCAACACTGTAATGACTGACAGGCTGAGAGCATTTTCGTTGGGTCTAATAGGAAACGTGTGCTGAAAAGCTAATAGTACGAAGCTACCATCTCAAGGATTACGGCCGAACGCCTCTAAGCTGGAATCCCGCCCTGAATCTCAGCACCACACTGCAACCGCAAGCAATGACATGGTTGAGACCTGGGGCTCGCGTCTAAACCCGACCCGATCGAGCCACAGAAAGAGGTCTCTGCCGTCCCGCCGATCAAAGCGGGAAGGGGAGCTGCTCGATATTCACCCCATACGGCGTTGAGGTGTGAAACCACTAATAGAAGATTTAGTTCTCGATCGGGGTGTAGTAAGCAGTAGAGTAGCCACCTCACTGCGAACTGTTGAGACTCAACCCTTGATCATGAGATATGTCCACACACCAGGTGAACAACATCTCCGTGCCATGACCAGACTTGTCCTCTAGTCAAATGCACTACTGCCTCGCTCTTTACCGCTGTCTGCTATCAGTCATCCCAATGGACGCAGAAGAGATGAAGACCATGCATATGCTGCGTTTCTGGCAGGACGTGACAATCCTGGGACACAGACACACTGGACTGCCTCTCTTTCGGGATAGTACAAACTAATACATAGTCCATCATATCATATCATCACCACACCCTATAGACATGAGTGGTGAAGACTCGATAGTCCTGCAAGACAACTTCCCTAAAAGAGACAACTCTGATCACAAACAACTGCTGCCTTGCAGATAGGCTGGGGACAGCCAAAGGCTAAGGAGGGCATCCCTACAGAAACGCCTGTTGAAATCGGATGCACTGGGCCACAGACTTAACGAAACAGTGCAAAGTATATCGCTGTATGATGACGGTACAACAGAAAAAAGTGTGGTGCTCATCCTGTGGAGTTCCGCCAGGCAGCGAGAGTGCCGGGCTCCATTCCTCGAAGGGGTCCACCCAATGCTACTGGTGGTCACCCACCCATGTGCTGTAGAGTCAAGACACAAGATGATTGGGCAAAAACTATAGACCAAAAACCCAAGACCCTCAGAATACTACAGTGGAATGCGGAGGGAGTCATTAACAAAAAGCTTTCCCTAACACATCACCTGCATGAAGGTAAGATTGACGTAGCATGTATCCAAGAAACGCACCTTAACAACAACCACAAATTCTCAATCATAGGATACCAGACCTTCCGTCTTGATAGAGAAAGTCACAAAGGAGTGGTTCTGATACTGACACGTAACTGCATACCGAATAACATGGTAACTGTCAATCACACCGGACAAACAGAAATTGTAGGAGTCGACATATTGTCACAAGAAACGAAGATCTGCATCTTCAACCTGTATGGCCCACCAAACAAAGACCTGTCGATCTCGAGTATGGAAATCAAGGACTCCAGCTGCCTTGTAGTTGGAGACTTCAACAGCCACTCGGAGAGATGGGGATATTCGGACACAGACAACAGAGATGATGAACTAGAAGACTGGGAGATAGACACAAATCTCTATCTTATCAATGGGCCGGAGGACATCCCTAGCTTCTATTCTAGAACATGGCATACCACCTCTACTCCAGACTTGGCCTTTTCCACGGTGGATATTCACCATAAAATAGACAGCCAGGTGCTAAACCAATTGGCAGATAGCCACCACAGGCCAATTAGGCTAGAAGTTGATATGGAAGTAGGCCCACAGGAAATAAAACCGCTCCCATATTGGAACTATAAACGAGCCGACTAAGACAGATTTGCAATCCTGACAGATGGGCTGTGTGAAACCATCAACACACGGAATAACAATATGAAACCCATGGTGCAAAGCCTAAGCAAAGCAATAATGCAAGCAGCCACCGAAACCATCCCAAGAGAGGCAAGGAAAAACTACAAGCCATATTGGAATGATGAATTCCAGAAAGCGGAAGACGAAGTCTCAAATGCTAGGAACATGGCAGAGAGAGAACAATCTATGGAGGCAAATATTGCCCTCAAAGCCATCACGGCGAAATACAAAAGAACACGAAACCAAATAACAAGAGACAGCTGGAAAAACAAAACAGAAAGCCTCAATTTAGATAAAGAAGGGAACAAACTATGGAAGTTAGTCAGAGCCATGAATGACGAAACTCCATCAAATAAACAAATTACCATCAAGCAGGGCGACAACATGCTTACTGGAAAAAAAGCAGCAAACGCCTTTATAGAACATTATGCCAGAGAAAACCACATTGATGTCCCTACAGACAGGCATACAGACATTAGTGAAGAACAAAAGAGTCACGACAACATCAATATGGCATCATAGGAGCACATGATGGCAAAACTAACAATGAATGAAATGGAAGAGGCCATGAGAACTTTAAAGAAAAAGAAATTGCCCGGAAAAGATGGGGTAACAAACGAAATGCTGATGAGGTTGGGCCAAACATCAAAGAGGAAGTTACTATCAGTCCTGAACCAAAGCTGGAAAAGGGGAATTGTACCGCAGGCATGGACAGACGCTGTACTTATACCAGTACCAAAGAAAGAAAAAGATAGAACAGATCCAAATGGATACAGGCCTACCAGTCTACTGAGCTGTGTAGGAAAACTGATGGAGCGTATGATAAAAACCAGACTGATGTGGCATCTGGAAGAAAAACGAATACTAATTCCACAGCAAGCAGGCTTTAGACAGCACAGATCCACTGAGGACCAGATCACTCTCATAGCCCAGGAAATAGAGGATGCTTACCAGGAGAGAAAAAACACATAGTAGCGGTTTGGGTGGATTTAGAGAAGGCATTTGACAAGGTGTGGAAAGAGGGACTTAAAGTCAAGCTACTAAAAAGTGAAGTTTGTGGGAAAATGTACAGATGGATCAGCCACTACCTCGAAAACAGAACAGCCAGAGTTCAAGTACAAGGGCAGATGAGCAAAAAGGTGACACTTGAGCAGGGAGTACCCCAAGGGGGAGTACTGTCACCCACACTTTTCCTGGTGTATATAAACAACATGACAGAGAATATATCAAGAAGAGTCCACAGCTCCATGTTTGCAGATGATCTGGCTATGTGGACCTCTGAAAGAAATTTCACCATAGCAAGCAATCAGATGTAGCAGGCCCTAACATCATTGGAAGAGTGGGCGAACTCACGGCTGGTCAAAATAAATGAGGAAAAAACAACATGTACGATATTCTCACTTTCAAACAAACCCCAGAACACCAAAATAAGTCTTAACGGCACATATCTGCGGCCAAACGACAACTCAAACTACCTGGGAGTCACATTTGATCGGCACATGACATGGAAAAGTCAGATCGAGAGAAACCGAATGAGAGCCAGACAAAGAATGGCAATCATGAGGAAAATTGCTGGCACAAGCTGGGGAGCAGACGAAAGTACACTAAAGAAACTGTACACTGGAAGAGAGAGACCAGTTCTCGAGTATGGCATTGCGGCATGGACAAAAGCAGCAAAGGCGAACTTTGATAAAATTAGCAAACTTTAAAACCAAGCCATGAGAGTTATAACAGGAGGAATGAAGTCAACGCCAATTGTAGAACTTGAAAATATTACAAATCTGCAATCCATGACCGACAGAAGAGACTGCAGAGCCCAGCAGCAATCAGAGAAACTCAGAAAACTGACAGACCATCCAATGCATCAGAGACTAAATAGATTTGGAAATGGGAAACTAAAGCGAAGAAACTTTGCAGAAATAGCCAAAGCAAAGATGAGCGAAGACCCTATGAACACATTAACAACACCAAAGCCCATCCCTACTGTACGCAAACCTATCTGGAAGCAGCATATATTTCCGGAGGTGGTAGAAAATATACCAGGTATTGGAAACAAGAACAGCCAGACTGAAAAAGAAAGAAGAGACATAACCCTGAGGTACATAACGAAAAACTACCCAAGCATCGACTGGACCCATGCATACACCGACGGTTCTGTAACAATCACAACACAGAACGGGGGAGCAGGGGTATTCCTGAGCCTACCAAATGGTAGAAAAATAACACTGTCAGTGGCAACTGGAAAATACTCAAGCAATTTCAGGGCAGAGGCACTGAGGGCTGCAGTAGAAGCAATGGTGACAGGCAAAAGAAATGAAAGCCAGATAGTCCTGTTTACAGATGCCCTGGCCGTAGTCACAGCACTAAAAAGCCAGAAAAATACTGAACTTAATGATTTAAGAACAGTACTCTGTCAACTATGCCAGCAGTCCGCACCAAAAAGAGTAGTGGTACAGTGGGTTCCATCGCACTGTAACATCCAAGGCAACAAGGAGGCAGACAGACTGGCAAAAGAAGGTGCAAGACTACCACAACCAGATTCTAGTGTGACCTACGAAGAGTCCAAAAGGCTTATTAGAGCCAGATACATGACCAAACTGGGAAACAGAACATACTGGCTACACAAAAAATGATGCATATTACCAGTTGAACAGAAGAGAGCAGGTCGTGGCCTTTACACTCCGCACAGGCCACAATAGACTATTCAATAAACTGAAGATAGGTGGCACTGACGAATGCACTTGTGGTACCGGGAAAATGGCTGCTGAACATCTGCTGCAAAACTGCCCGACATACGAGGACCAGAGAAAGCACATGTGGCAATCACCAGTCGCAACACTAGATAGGCTCTATGGCAGTGTCGACAGCCTCAGGATGACCGCTGCTTTTTTCTAAAAAAAATTCAGGTTGACGTCTGACAGCGTACGAAGAAGAAGAAGAAGATCGAATTTGCTGGAGAGGGTTGTCAATGGCCTGTGCCCCGATAGGAGTGAAGGGCATTGATTGATTGATATGACATGTCTATCAGGTTACATTGTTACTATTTTTTACTCTTTGGGGCCCAAGTAACATACAGGTGGGATATTCTTACATCAGGTTTTTATTCAAATACCTTGATGGGACCACCCAGAGATGACTGTCAGATAATTGATAGGGAATATTTTTTTATTTTTTTGTGTGCCTTATTTCTCTATTCTCTTATTTCTCTATTCCCTTATTTCTCTATTTATTTTGCGCCTGTCGGCCCAGTACATTTAACTTTGGCATGGATTTTATGTAAGAGTCTGCTTCTTCCTGCATTTTCTAAGGGTTTGCTTCCCCCGGGTAACAGCCGGTGCTGTGATTTGGGAGTGAATTCAGCACCTTCGGCTTGTGAGCCGTGTCACTTAATCACTAGCCCATGCCAACCTATAGGGAATATACCAGCCATTTATTTGCAACATCATTTTATACCTGGTTTCAACTCCCACAGTTCCCAGATGCCAGTTCCCCATCCACGTCGCAAGAGGACCCGTCTGCTTCATCATCTCCCCCGTCATCTTCCCCGTCGTCCAGCTCGCCATCGATGTCGGATGAGTCAGCATTTGTGCCTGAGTTGGAGAAGTTGGTCCGGAGTTGTCCTTACATGGAAAACTTTGAACTCAACTGCTCTGGTTTTAGATCTGCCTTTAACAAATACTTTGGTGTCCATCCTACAACCTGCACGTCAAGCCCTTGGTATGTATGCCATTATCTTATGATTAAATGTTAAAAGAGTAGTTTGCTCCTTCTTTAATTCTTGTCTCTTCTCGCTCATGTGTACGAATAACACATATCTATGCCGAGGTTTCTCATCTAAAACAGAAGTGGATATATTGAGGTCAGATTTAGATATAATTCAAGAATGGTCTGAGAGCTGGCAGACGTAGATAAATGTAGTCATTCACATGGGTACGGTCTAATATTGAACGGGTGCTGGAAATAGACCCTTGGAAGACAGGTCAGTTTTACCCTACTAATGACAGGGGCGTTGCTACGGTAACCCTGCTTAACTCGAGAGGAGCCGCAGACATTTGGTTCACGTACTAGGCTGATAAGCCAACGACGCGAGGCTACAAGGTGAGGGATTACGGCCGAACGCCTCTAAGCCAAAATCCAGCGCAAAAGCTCAGCACGATTGCAAGGGGAGGCTTCGACATGGTGGGGACCTGGGGCTCCAGCCCCGCCCGGTCGAGCCGCAGAATGAGGTCTCTGCCGTCCGCCGATCAAAGCGGGCGGGAAGCTGGTCGATATTCACCCCATACGGCGATGAGGTATGAAACCATTTGTAGAAGACTTAGTTCTCGGTCGGGGTGCCCTAAGCAGTAGATCAGCTACCTCACTGCGAACTGCTGAGACTCAACCCTTGACCATGAGATATGTCCGCACCAGGCGAACAACATCTCCGTGCAATGACCAGGCTTGTCCCCTGGTCAAATGCACTATTTCGAGAGGAATCACAGGTCGCTGACATTTGGTCCACGTGCTTGGCTGATAAGCTACCATCTGAGGGACTATGGCCGAACGCCTCTAAGCCAGAATCCCGCCCTAAATCTCAGCACCGCTGTGATGGGAGGCTACGACATGGCTGGGATTTGCGTCTCAGCCCGGCCCGGTCGAGCCGCAGGAATGCACCTGGTAAAATGCACTCCTTCCTCGCTCTTTGCCTCTGTCTGCTATCAGTCATTCCAATGGACGCAGAAGAGATGCAGTCCTGCGGACATTGCACCTCCTGCCCTATGGTGACAACCTCCCGGGTGGCGGGGAATGCTAGGCGTACCATCACTGCAGATGAGCCGAGAAAATAAAGCGAGCAAAAAGATACCTCACTCATATGCATATGCTACGTTTCTGGCAGGACGTGACGATCCTGGGAAAAAGTCACACTGGACTGCCTCTCTTCGGAGATAGTACAAACTAGTACATAGTTCATCATATCATTGCCAAACCCTATAGACACGAGTAGGGAAGACTCGATAGTCCTGCAAGACAACTTCCTAAGAGAGACAACTCTGACCAAAAACAACTGCTGCCTTGCAGTTAGGCTGGGGACAGCCAAAGGCTAAGGAGGGCAACCCTACAGAAACGCCTGTTGAAATCGGATGCACTGAGCCACAGGCTAACAAATTAAAACAGTGCAACGTAAATATCGCTGTAAACAGCGTACGATGAAGAAGAAGAAGAATTCACATGGGTAGATCCAATATTGAATATAATTACAGGATGGGGGAGACGAAATATTTTGAAGCTAGAAAAGGAAAGGGGCCTCGGGGTTCATACATGTAAGGTGAGTGAGCGAGTCCAGGTAGCAGTGAAAAAGGCAAATGCAATGTTAGATATGATAAAAAGAAATATTAAACATAGGAGCAAGGAAATGATAGTCAAACTGTATAAAGCATTAGTTATACCTACGTTGGAGTACTGTGTACAGATGTGGAGTCCTTATCGTAGAGGAGATATAAACATGCTGGAAAGAATACAAAAGAGAGAGACAAAGCTGATAGTGGGATTTCAGAATTACAGTTATGAGGAAAGACTAAGAAAAACCAGCCTACAGTATCTAGAAATGAGAAGAATTCGAGGTGACAATACAGGTTTATAAGATAATCAAAGGAACGAATAAATTAGACTATAACAATTTTTTTCAAAATTCAACCACCTACAAGAACAAGAGGGCATAGCTACAAATGAACTAAAGAAAGGTCCAGATTAGATATTAGGAAATATTTTTTTTGTCAGAGAGCGGTGAATACTTGGAATGCATTGCCATAGGAAGTAGTGGAGGTAGGGACAATTAATGCATTCAAGAATAGATTGGATGCGTATAGTTTTCAGAGCAAGTAAATGTAAATGATGCTGGTTATATACAGACTCTGTAGAGTCTTCTAAACCAGTATAAAGACGTTAAGTTAAGCTAAGTTAACAGACATTAACATGCCTGTTTGAATACCAGGATTCCAAGTAAGTCCTGTGTACTTCTATTATGTGCAAAAAAAAAAGAAATGTCTGAACCAGCATTAAAAGAAAATAATAACATAATAGAATAATCATTATATTACCCAACAATTAACAACAACGTAACGGTAACGTCTGTTATAATTATAATAGAACGTTTGTGTTTTCTCATTAACTTAGGGCATGATCGGTTTCTATTATGCTAAATCATTAATTACCCAATTAGTAGTCTGTATTCAGGTTACCCCTCTCTTACGTCAAACATTTTTTTCCACCTGGTTAGAACAACCGGGGACACGCCTTTGTTTGCTTTTAATGCTAACGTGTCTAGCCAAATCTAGGTGTTCAGTTATAGGCCCCTGTCGGGAGCAACTGTAGCTGGGCTCCTTGCAGGAAGCTGGCTTAACAGCATTATTTTCTCTTTCAGTGATGGTTTCTCTAGCACTTTGTTTAAATGATGCTGCTGCCAACACCATGCATAACCTTTCATATCTGTCTTTTACAAAAGCTATAGCATAGGAGGAATTCTCAGGTGAAATGCTGTAACATATTAATGTAGTGTGCATTGAGAAGTCATTTCAATTCTGGGTCCATCGATCCCTAAGAGTGATGAAAAAGATTGAAATATAATATACTGAAGACATTAACAACAAATCTCAGTCTTGACTTATAATAGTTGTTATTATTAGCTTGAACACGATTTCTGGTGGCCAGTCATAAAGTAGTTTTTAGTATCTGCAAAGCTCAGGCTATATTTGACCATTATGTACTATGACCGACTAACTATCTGCGTACCTAACGATTAGTTTGCTTTGACTCCAAAGCTGACATGATGGCTGTCATCAGTGCATTGTATTTTAGTGAATCAACTTCATATTGTTTAATTTGGTTGGTTGGTTGGCTATTGATGAAGCTTGCTGTGAGACCCTGCCTTTGGCCCAATGCCATATAGTAGTATCTGCAAGTGTTTGTGAGCTGTTGTGCTCCATGTGTCTTCTTCTTTGTTCATCTTCAGATCAAGGTCCCGGTTTCTCTTACAAAGTTGTTTGTAAAGCTGTTTTATCTCCATACAGCTTTTGTCTCATATCTGTCTTGCTAGGCCAGTATTGTTTTTTTGTGCAGTTGTGTAGTAGGATGTGTTCTACGGTCATGGTACACTCCCCAAATGGGCACCTGTCATCTGTCCCAATCCTCATTTTGTTGTAAAGATTACCCTAGTCTATTATGCCCAGTTCTCAGTCTGAAGATGATGACTTGCTGTTCTCTAGGTTAATTAAAGTAGCTGTCTTCTTTTTGGAAGTTCATCAACCTATTTCTCCCTGAAGTTGGCTTTAATTATGGTCTTGGCCTCATTATATGTGATGCTCAGTTCTATTTTGTGGGGATGCTCCTCCACACTTTGCTATTTTGTCTGCAGCTTCATTGTCTTCAAAATTACAGTGGGATGGGATCCGCTGTAGGACCAATTTTGGGTGTTCTGCTGAGAGCTGTGTCAGGAAGTACATACATTCCTTGAGATCATCATCATTGTGTTCCATATGTCTGACCTTGGAAGAAGAAGCTCTATACTAACATCGTCAAGTATCGGATGCTTAAAAGATGGTGTTCAACAGTTTCGTATGGATGTGAATACAGCCGGCACTCAGGAGTGTCGTGGTTAAATACTGTCAGTCAGTCAGAAATTTTTTGTTTTTTGTTCCTCATATAACTCCTACACAATATTACTCATTAAAGACCGGCTTATCATTAGTAAAGTTAAATAAGAGAATGGCACATGCGACAGCAACAGAGTTGATAAACGATACATAGGATAGAAATTGATGGCGGTTCATGAACGCCAACCAGCAGGGCACCTGATGATGATGATGAATGTTTAAAAAACTAGTCACATATTATATGCTAAACTATTCAAAATTGAATGGCGAATAGAATGGAATAAAGATATCTTATATGTAGGGATGCAGATTAATGTAAGATATAGATTACAGCAAGCAAAAAGAAAAATTAAAATATTGTACTCACAATTCCTTATTTCGACGGGGCTGAAGATGTAGCACAATGAAGGAGGTGATAGCAGCTGGCAACTCATAACTGGCTGCTTGAATTAGGGTCGGGTAACCAGAACTGACCAAAACCCTGTTCCACCTCCAGGTGATGGCCCTGGAAATAGGCTGCACTAGTGTAGTCTGGCTAAGAGAATAGGAATCACATGGGAAAGATAAACCGTGCACCTAAAAAAGGCCAGCTGAAACTGGATGTCAGGCAGAAAGTCGTAGATATCTCAACCTCGCTGTAAACTACGACACAATGTCACAACATCCTTTATCAGGATAAAGACTGAAGAAGCAGAAGAAGACTAATGAGGCGTCTAAACGAGTACAAATACGTTAAGAATCTGGCTATTTATCTTATACATGAACAGAGCAATGACTTTCCATTTGCAGATAATCCATGTGAAAAGTTGTTCTTATTAGGGAAATAGTTTTAGGAATATTCACATTTTACTGAGGACATGTGAAATTGAAAATTACTATTTTCATTTGATAAAATCACCACATATAGATGTTTAAATAAAGAATACACCTACTCTTTCCTAACTAGAGAGCTCAAAGTCATCACTTCATGTTAGAAACAAAATTTATGCATTTTTTAAAGCTTAACGTTGAAAAAAGGTGTGAATACAAAAAAATGTTTGTCGGACCAGCAATTTTCTCCCAGAGTCTATGTGTTTGGCTCTGGGGATGAGTTAAGTACTTTCACAAAGACATATACTGGATTGAAAGAAGGAGAAAGCAATGAGTGATGGAAATGATTACACACTATCAATGTCGCAGAAACAGTAGGTTTTGTTTTTGTAATTTAGAAGTGCTGATTTACCTGTTCTGGACAGGGTTCTATAATAGTTTAAAATCACATAATTCAGCTTTTCTATGTGTGTGATCATGATAGTAAAGTTACCAGACTCTTGATGGCTATATATTTCCTTTTGGTATGTAATAAATGCTGAGATCTGAAGGGAATTTCCAATATTCCCAAAGTAAAAACTCATCCTGAAAAAGTTATTCCTTCTCATGATGTAAACAATTATTCATATAAGTTTGTTTACTTTTAAAGCGAACAGTATAGCATAAGTGTTCAGTTGTGGTCGATATAGTCCTCCTATTTCACAGCCAACTACAAATGTTACAGAAGACATACAGACACAGCAGACAGAATGTCCCTTCAAGTAGGCCTAAAGATCCATGCAGACAGACACAAATTGTACAATTAAACAAAGCTCCTATAAAATTGAGAGGAACTCCATTGGATGAGGTAGACAACTTCACATACCTGGGAGCATCATATACCAGTCAAGTGGTGCAGGCGAGGATATGAAAGCCAGGATGCAAAAGGCAAGAGTCATCTTTGTCATACTGAAAACCATATGAAACTCTAAAATGATCAGAATGCATACCAAGCTGAGGATCTGCAACTCCAATGTGAAGTTAGTCCTTTTGAATGAATCATAAACATGGCAGATGACCAAACTCAGTATTTAGAGATTGTAAAGCTGTGTCAACAAATCCCTGAGAAAGATTCTGGGCCTGTAGTGGTTCGATGAAGTTACAAAGCTAATGGGAGGTAACAGGACAAAGTCATGGGGAACAGAAAATGTTAGGAAGAAGGTGGCGCTGAATAGACCACACACTGTGAAAGCCCCAAGCCAGTATCATCCAAGCAATCTCTGTCATAGAACCCACAGGGAAAATGACAAAAGGAGATCAAAGAATACTTTAATAATAATATAAAAATGTTCACTTAGGCGTCTAAGACTCGTTGTGTCGGTTGACCACATCCATGACCCACTGCTGCATCGTAGCTCCAGACCTCATTCAGAGCAGAGGTGAAGGTTGCTATCTGCTGTAGCTATACTGTGCAGGGACAGCCTCATCTGCGCCTCTAGCTGGTCGGGGGAAGACTTTTGACACCGAGGAACAACTTGTGTAGTATCTTGTGGGGCAGGGTTTCCTGGTCCAGCCGTACGACATGACAGAGGAGAGGCGACCTAAAGGCAGATATTAAAAAAAACAATGAGAAGCTAGAAAAAACTGGAGAAAATAGCACATTACAGGTCTGCATCGAGAAGGTTGGTTAATGACTTGTGCACTCCTATGTGATAAGGGCGAAGATGAAGATGAATAAAATTGGTGTTAAGGAGGTAACATCTTACAAAAGGTTGAAAACTGCTATCATTAATCTTATGTTTGTTGAGCTTGTATATGTGTGTCACTAGTTTATGTCAAAGGCTATCACATCTTGTCTTTGTTCATTCAAGCATGTTCTCTCTCACTGTGGGTGACCAAGAGCTTATGTGTATAGGAAGATGGAAGTATCTAAGATCTCTTCAATTAACTTCAATACCAGGTAAGACCAATATTTATGAATAATTATGTTTTATCCTAGTTCTTCTACGTTCAGGTTTTTGGTCATGCTAGATGTGCGGTCAGGTTGCCAGAACAAAGTTCATGTCTTTATGGTCTCTGTATGGTCTCTGCCTCAGCTCTGTTCCCTGAGCCCACGTTTGGCTTTGTATGTTTCTATGGTTTGGGCAGTCTTGTAGGACATGCTATTCTTCTTCTTTGTCATTCATTCTCAGACCCCATGCTACCAAGCCCTGAAAAGCACTTTGCAAGTTCTCCTGCATCATTCTGCTACTTGCAAAGCCCATTTCAGTTCTTGGTGGCGGGAGTTTGAGAACGAATGACGAAGAAGAAGGTTTGCATTATCAATGGGCCATTTTGCTTTCCATAAGAAGCATGGTGTCATCAACTGTGGCTGGTCTCCTTGTATGAGTAACACTTTTTAAGTGATCAGCGACCACCTTCTGGATGAAGATACAGCAGTTCATGAACCAGCAATGCACCGATTGCAAGATTTTGAAATCATTCCCGGATCCAGCAGGAAGGGACATATGAGAGGGCGGAGCAGGAGTGTGCACAATCAGCGAGCTACAAGAACCACCAGTATCTGCACTCTTTACCATTTGCGGAGAGGGACTGAGTACCACCTATATGTGCCTGGAGTGCAGAGACGTTGAATCAGAACAGAACAAAACTTGACAATGAGATCCTAGGAAAGTAATATTAAACATTGCAATACTAATGAAAAAGTGGATCAGCTGCATGGCTCATCCATACTGGATCTTCACCAACAGATGTCTGCATTACACACTTTGTATCAGATTGCCAGACAAAATTTGGTTGTTGAATGCCCACAATGAGCAAGTTTACTTCCTTGTGTACCCTGAAAAGGGCGTTAAGTGGTGGGCTGCAGTAGCCAGGGTCCTCCAGGTGGCTGTGCTATGCTTGGCTTCATCTGCATGTCGCTGACTACTTAGAGGATCACATAGATTCCCCACTCATTAGCCAAGTTGCCATAAAAACAGCCCGTTTCCAGGGAGAACTGCATGGAAGTAAGGTGGGGCTCTTGGCCAGTATATTTTGCCTGACCCTGACTAACATTGTCTGATCAGTACATTTTGTATGTCCAGATGTTAGTCTCTTCATCCAGCCAGACATAATTACAAATGCAGACAATGATCATTAGAGCTAGAGATTAATGAGAGAAATCCAAGATAGATAAGACACACCTTAATGAGGATATCCAATTATGTAACCGGATATGCACTGGATTTGAACCCAGATAAATTCTATATGCTGTCATAGTCAGGGGTGGAATTGAAGATGGGCTCTAAAATCCGCACAAATGCTCCCAAGGCATGAGCAACACATAGTCTCATCAACAACAGAACAGCTGCTGGCCTTCTCGTGGAGGGTCCTATTTCTCTTATTGACAGGAGAAGATGTGAGGTGTGAATCTCTGCAATCCTAAAACCAGAATGCTCTGAAGCATGTCAGCAAATTACATTAGGAGAAAGTAAACTCTGACCTTTAAACATCTAGTGGCTTGCAAGTAGACAGGTGACAGCCGAGGGATGCCTAACATTGCAATTCTCTTTTTTGGGTGTGTGACCCAGGGGTATTTTGTGATTGGTCTGTGGAGGCACCTGGGCTCTGATCGTAACCCGCACATTGACCTGAGAGAATGTACGAAGAAAGACCTGGTAATGGTTAGATGACTTTGGAGCAGAGTTGGGAGGTGACTGAATTCAGAACTTGATGAATTTTATTTTATCTTTCCAGTGTCTTTTCTTCATTGCTGTTTGTGTGCGATACATTGAATCTCTTTCTAAATTTGTTTCTTTTCAGGAGTTAACCAAGGCCACTGTCTGCTAGCAATAGCCAAAGGTTGTGTATCCTTGCAGCAGCTTTCCATTGCCTGCCTTGGCCAGATTGCACACTGCTTATATAGGAGTGGACTACTGGCAGCTTTTCCATTTTTCTCAAAGCTTCGAGATTTTAGGTATGCGCCTACAACTATCATAAATTATTATAAGCATTTTTGTTTTGTCCTTTAGAATGTACATTTTTTTGTACATGTTATTTTCAGTCAACGAAAACCTGTACACAAGCCATTTTTTGTAACCAACGACACATTAGGGGTGGTGTGGTCAACATCACACTGACTGCGTTTAGTTTACCAGTTTATTCTGGTACCCAACTTTTGAGACTGAGTGGACCGCTGGAGTGTTTTTGCGATCAGTAAAAATCCAGCACAATCTGGGGATCGCTCAGCTGAGAAGTCTTTTCACTAATCACTTCGCTACCTCGCTACCCTGGGATTGTGTAAGCATTTTTAATACTTGCAGACAAATGGGTCATTGCCTGTTGTGTAACAAGACAATCAGTGACCTATTTCTGATAGTAAAGTGATCAACAAAACTATTTTTAATCACAGCAAGAAATAAATGACAAGAAACCACATTTCTTATTGATTTCTTTGCTTATCCTGATGGATGAATTATTAATTTGTTATTTTGTCTGGTGCGATAATTGTTCATTTAGACTAAAGGTGGGTCCCAAAGCAACAATTATCATTGGGAATGAAGATAACTCTTCATGGACTAAGCCAAAGCCTATCTGAGGTGGTGTGACCAGTTCCCTTCCTTGCTGTTTATACTTTCCTCAACTCATACATCAGGTACCCATTTACAGCTGGGTCGACTGGAGAAGTGGTCGTACCAGAAATGACCTACACCCTAATTTTTTTCTGTCTGTCCGTGATTTCGAACCCTGTAGCGTTGTAATCCCTTTCTTAGCCAGCCATCTCACTGCCGACTAGACTACATGCTTTATATAAACTCCATTTAGACTAGGACTCTTCAATAAATTCTGTTATTTATTTCAGGGCCTAAAATCGCCGTACAGTCTCTCTTCGAAGGGAGACATCATGGGCCACATCTCTCTCCCAAGGAACTATGAGCCAGGGGCAGTTCTAAAGCACACGTGTCACTGTCACATCTGCCAGGCCACAGCAACACAAGCCTGTGGCATCTATCTTGAACTTGGTGCATAGGGGGTGTCTCACTAAGCCGTGGCCATCCAGGAGACACAGTATGATAACCTGGTCTTCTTTGGGCAGTTGTTAGCATCCACCATCCGCATGGAATTCTGGGTCCTTCCCATGTCACCCCACATTGTACTATGGCTCTCGCTTTTTCACAGTTGACCATGCACTCCTCATGCATCAGCCTAGCTCTCTCTCAGGCTAGACTGCCTGCCTCCCCATCTACCTTGACGCCAATGTGCGACGATATTCACTTAACCACTGTCCTCTGGAACTGTGAAACATACATTTCTGTTTCTGTTTCTAAGATTTGGTGTCACTGCACTCCGGGTTTACCCATTCGTGCTCAGTCTCTCTCAGAAAATGGCACAGCGTATGGATCCTGATGGTTCCTGTAGCTCACTGGTTGTACACTCTCTTGCTCTGTCCTTTCATGCGCCCTACTCCTCTCGAACCTTATTTAATGTCAAAACTTTGCGGTCTGTGGATTGCTGCTTCATCTATTTCAGTGTCCTCATCTAAACAGGCGGTCATTGATTGATTTCAAAATGTTATTCCTATCCATCACTAACGGGCCCATGATGGGAGTTTGTGAAGCCAAGATGTCAGCTCTTTCGTTGCCCTGAACCCCAGCATGACCAGGACAGTAGATCTATGTCAAACCCCTGGAGGTTTGAGGTCTCAACAGCTGCCACTTGTACGTAAGCCATCCCTTCTGTACCATCTGAAGTATGGCTGCCCTTGTTAAAGAAGTCTCAGATATCCATCTCAGCGTTAGGTCACTGATTCTATCTCCATTCTCAAACTGGAGGTTGTTGACATGGATGCCCTACTGCACTCTGCAATGACCTGTCCTCTTACTCTTGCCGAGAAACCCCCAGCCTGATGTCCCGTTGAGTTGCACTCATCCATTGATGAATATGACAGTATCACTATGCTGCGTATTCTCCTTTATCAGCTGATTCACCTCGTGCTCTCCCATTCTCTGCATTCCTTGCCTAAGGTTATGATGACTCTCTATCATTTTATCATCAATGTGGACCCATTCTTCTGGACGTACATTTAACAAGAAATAGTTGTAAACATAAATAAAGTTTAATACGAAAACTATTTTGGTGGAAAACTTATTCTTTGTCTTCAGTATTCGTCCTGAAAATTACATTGTGTAGTAGTTTACATCCAGGCTGTGATATCTGCCCCTTTCAGCCATACACATCAGATTCCAGCTGGCCTTTTTTTGGGTGCCGGATTTGCCTTCCTGCTGCAATCTCTATTCTCTTAGCCAGACTACACTAGTGCAGCTTGTTTACAGGGTGGAATAGGATCTTGGTCAGTTCTGATTTGCTGACCCCTGTGCTTATAGGGGGGAGTGGGTCTTGGGCTCAAGGTGGTTGTTGGGGAGGTTGGGCCTTTGCTCTTGTGAAGGTCCGTGTGCATAGAAAGCAAAAATGTTATTTTTTTTGAAACATTAATTGGCTAATGTTGATTTTTTTCAACATACTCCAGTCTGACTGTTTGTTAATATCGGCTTTAAATGGCATTCTTGGACAAGGGGAAGAACAATGCTGTACGCATCAGTAGTGGGGCAATGAGGTCAACACTTCCAGAAGCATGCAAAATCCATACAAATATTAATTCCTTGCTACAAAACAATTTTTTTTAAAATGCTCTACCACATTTTAGTGTACCATTGGCAAAAAAAAGTTAGACCACTTGTCTCTCAGCTGTGTGAAATTCATGCAAAAATTGAACCCCTTGAGATACAGAGAAATAAAGCTGCCATGGAAGCTTATGAAGAATGTAGCAGAGTAAAATGGAGTTAAACATGAGACAACTTGTTGAAAATTGGCAAACAAGACTAAGAATTAAACAAAATGTCATTGAAAATAAAAGCAGATACCGCTTCCCAAACACACACAAATTTACAGAGAGTAGTAAAAAATTAATCGCTGTATTCATTCCTTAAAACACCAGAAATTTAGGCGTTGATGAAATTTCAAAAAATGTCAACCTGATTACGGAAGAACTATTAAAGTCTATCCCAATGTCTGGAAGCCATCTTATACGATCTGATGACTGTTTTTATATGCCATTCCCTCAAAGACCAAAAATGTTGTTCTTTTTGCCGACTACTAACAGACTTCAATGTCTGCTACCTAAGCATTAGAAGAACATTAACGTCATAGAGATTGATTTTTTTTTTTTGCGTTCGCCTTATTTCTCTAATCCCCAAGGCGGTGTGCATTGCACTGCGTTTTTATTTTGCGCCTGTCGGCCCAGTGCATCCGACTTCAGCATGCATTTTATGTAAGGGTCTGCTTCCTCCTGCATTTTCTAAGGGTTTGCTTCCCCGGGGTAACGGCCGGTGCTGAGATGGGGATCGAACCCAGCACCTTATGGTTGTGAGCCGTGTCACATAACCACTAGGCCATGCCGTCCCCTCATCATAGAGATGATCTTAGCCAAAAAATATGCTGACCACCTTATCGCGTCACATGTCATTGGATTAGTTATGTAGTGGATCAAATACACCTGGTAAGAACAACTAGATAAAGCATTAGTTTAGACCTAAGTTGGATTACTGTGTACATGTGTGGAGTCCTTATTATAGAGGAGATATAAACATGCTAGAAAGGATACAGAGAAGAGAGACGGGCATTATAGAGGAGATATAAACATGCTGGATAGGATGCAAAGAAGAGCGGCAAAACTGATAGTGGAATTTCAGAATTACATTTATGAGGAAAGACTAAAAAAACCAGCCTACAGATGTCTAGAAAAGAGAAGAATTAGAGGTGACTTAATACAGATTTATAAGATAATCAACGGAAAGGATAAAATAGACTATAATACGTTTTTTAAAATACAACCACCTACAAGAACAAGAGGGGATTAGCTATAAATTAACTAAAGAAATGTCCAGATTGGATATTAGGAAATATTTTTTTAGTCAGAGAGCATTGAATGCTTGGAATGCATTGCCACAGGACGTAGTGTAGGCAGGGACAATTACTGCATTTAAGAATAGATTGGATGCGCATAGTTTTTTGAGCAAGGAAATGTAAATTAAACTGGTTGAATACAGACTCTACACGTCTTCTAAACCGATATAAAGGCGTAAAGTTAAGTTAACAAGGAACGTAGATTAGCAAAGACGGAATTGAGGCAGAAACAACCATACTCATCCACAGCTCCCACAAACACATGTCGAAGCTTTAACTTTTTGCTTTCCCGCTGTGCACATGTGGACTGAGTGAATATATTGCTGAGCATGTGTTACAGGACTATCCCCTGTATGACCAGTTAATCAAGACACACTCACCAAATGGAATGATTCAACATTAGACTCAAAATTGTAGGGAGCTAAAAAGGAGCTCCAATCAACAGTCAAGTTCATCACAATGTAAACATCAAAGATGAATGCACAAAAAGAAAGAGAAGCAACAACTTTTTAGCCAAACAACCCATAAGAACAGCAAACAAGGAAATTTGACCGAACTAATGGACCATGTGAAACTCAGGGACATGGGTCTATATACATTTGGGTGCCAATGCTAATGACAGTGTCAATGATCTCACAAGGAGGGATCAGAGCACAATTTTCCAGTTAAGGAGCGAGCATAGCTCATTTAACAGTCACATCAACCACAACACACACCAGAGTGTCACATCCATACTGATGATGATGATGTTCGTCCATCACATGTGATGAGAAACACTCTCTTTGTTCAGCCGTGTGGACAAGTCTTTTCTCTTGCTGTGTCCACTGAAATGGGTGACTTGCACTGTAATCTGGATTAAAGTGAGGAAGAAACTGCACCTTTTGTCAACTTTGATCTATCTGGTCCTGAGCAACCTTTGGCCAGTGGAAGACATTATCGAGATGACCGGATATAGCACAGGATGCAGATTTTTTCTCGGGGTTTACTCCACCAGCTTTTCCTGTAAACAGGTATCTCACAAGGCAGAGTAGGGGGATCACATCTATCATTGTGTGTTATGCCTTTTCCATAACCGCAAGAGGTCTCCCGGGCTGTGTTCTAGTCCATTATAGGCACCAATCTCGTGAAGTTCAGCCGTGTGAACTAGTCCGTGAAGATACAACACAGGTTTAAGCATAGTGCTAATTCAAATAGCCGATGTCCAGGCCAGGATAATCAGAAGGAAGAAAACACAAAAAACATGCGAATTAACCAGTCCAAATGAAAAACAACGGCACGTTTCTGTGAACACAAGTGTAAGTCATTAACTAGTGTGAATTCTTGGCAAATCCTGGGCCTGGCGACATCCATAATGAACTAACGCACCAGAGCAATGTAGGCCCGGAGCCAGTAAGGCACCATTTGTTGCCATCTCACACCCATACTACAGTATAGATTACCAACCATCTCTTTTAATGTCAGCACTCAGTTGAAATATTAACAACTAGCAAAACTGTAAAGATACCATAAAATGGCATTGGGTTGAAGGGGAAGAGCCTGAGTTTTGATGGATCCATACCTAGATGCTGATCAGTACATGAGTTGTAGCGGTTAGCGACCCAGAGCTGCCAAGACCTTTCTACACCTCCACATGATGTTCCTGGATAACAGGCTACAGGAGAAGGGTTCAAAGAGGGAAGGCTAACCCAGTAAACAAAAGTGTGTCAGACCGAAATGTGCAAGTATCACAGTCAAGCTGTAAACTACGATACAATGCATTCTGTTCTCTAGGCTACACACTGCTACTTGCAAAGCCATTTTCAGGGCTTGATAGCATGAGTGTGAGAACGAATGAAGAAGAAGAAGATGGATCCATAACAATAAATAGCAAAACCATAACATGGCATTTGGCTGGAGGGTACGAGCACCAGTGTTGACAGCTCCATATCAACAACAACAATAATTGTACAACCTCCCTTACCTTTTACCGCTTCAGTAAATTCTAGAGGATTACTTCTTATTTTGTTGATGTATCCATTATATGAGGGGACCCAGTGGTCTCGAGGTAAGGTGTTCGCTTCGGGTGCTGGAGGTCACTAGTTCAAGTACGGTGGATACGGTGGATTTTTCACGTAGATCGGATCATTTGGTAAAAATTTCCCCTGATTGCTGAGTAGTGAGATCGAACACCTGTGTTCAGTGGCACATAATGATAAAAATCCATTGTCAGTTGAAAATCGAAAAGAGGTGGCTTAACCGCCGCTGCTCAGGCTAAATTCAAGTTAAAATTCTACTCAAATTATTCCAGGGATTCTCGCCCGACAGAAATATGACGCAAAAAGGGGACTGCGTGGCTATAATATCAGGTCTTGGTTATGTAGTTAGTGGAGCGCCATAGATGACACCTGACAGGTTGTGGGTCTACCTTGCTCTAATTTACGCTTCCACTACCACCAGTCCCAGAAATAGGCGATCGTATATTCCAGAGTTACCAACCTAATGGTTGGTAACATACTGAGATTGGCCTGGCAATTCCCCAGGGGATTTTTGCCTACCAAAAATAAATGCAACAAAGGAGGGGACACTTCTCCATGATGTCTAACGACGCTAGTGGACTGAAGATAGATAGATCCATTACATAATTACCATGTTGTTCCTGCATCAAACCACTTGCATTGACTTCACCTTTCTGGTCCCCCCAGGAACATAGTGTATGCACAGATGCTCTCTACTGGTTTTTATTTCAAGTCATATGCTTGAACTCACTCCAACCTCTTCCACCATTCTTTGGCCTCTCCACTCTTCATTTTCACTCGTCAAGTGCTTATAATTAATAATTTAATCAAATGTAAAAACCTCGCTCTTCTGCTTTTTCTACAAAGGCTGGAGCATCCATACATGAAGATTGATGACACCATGCTGACAGCTATGTCCAAATGCTCCACACTTGAGAGAGTTTGTATCATTGCCAAAAATGGAACTATGGATACAGAAGGTGTGAAAGATTTTTTTGAAAAGGTAAGTCTGCTGAGGCTTTGATTTCATCTTTGTACGGCTAAAGTATTTATTTATGACATATATTCCTGCAGATTCACATCATGTTTTGCTTGGGGGGGGGGGGGGGGGGGGGGGGGGGGGCTGGCATCGCAATTGCATGTGGCGGGGTCTCTTAGACCATTCTGTGGAGGTGGGCCTTCAGTCTGCAATGATGCAGCGCCTTTCCAAGTTGCAGGATGTAGTCCGGAGAATGGAATCCGTTGTGTTGCTGGTTTACAGCTGGACTGCGATATTTGCACCTTTTTTCTAGTCTCTCCATTTTGTCTTCATGGATTGGTTGGTGAGTGTCTTTGCTTCTTTATAACTCTATGGATGGCACCACCACTTCTGGCTTTTGTGAGCTCATCTGCCTTCTTGTTTCCAAGGATGTCACAGTGTACTGAAATCCACTGTAGGACTAAACACTGACGCAAAAACACAAACATTAATCATATAATTTTCTTTCAACACACAGCTCTTACTGGAAATCCATATATTATAAGCATTATTGCACATTAGATGGAAGTATAATTTACTCATATTCGTATGATTAATGAAGATATGCCTGCCGCTCTTAATGCACTATCAATTAACGGAAGAACAGTACAGAAGTGCTGTAAAATGTGTTTTATGTATCAATGATAACTACGGATCTCATGAAAATAACAAAGAAAACATCTGTTTTGATAGATATGTGCAGTCTACATAATATTTATGCAAAAGACATTAACGTCGTAATTAAAACAGGGTACATGGACAAATTCAAGTTGATAATTTGAAGAATTATTCAATGTAGGAATTCTAATGGCATGTATTTCTGAACGCACTAAAGTACATCACAGATATATATAAAGAAGGACGTGAGTTAACGAAAGACCTTCCGAGACCAGGTCAGGCGCATATTTTTGCGTTAACTCATGTCCTTCTTTAAAATATCATTGTCCAGTTCTTCACTATTGTCTGTGACACTTGTCAACATACACTGCCTGTATTGTGCGATGAATATCAATTGGTCGACATCCTTCAGCTGTGAGAAAACGAATTACCGCATGTTGATAAACTCTGAATGGATTCCATATCACACCCGCCCGCCATGTTTTCAACGGTCTGCTGAGGAAA
Source organism: Ariolimax columbianus (assembly GCA_036924085.1). Lineage (NCBI taxonomy): Eukaryota > Metazoa > Mollusca > Gastropoda > Stylommatophora > Arionidae > Ariolimax > Ariolimax columbianus. Next base: position 88,501,259 of record JAVGWX010000003.1, read on the forward strand.
CTATGAGTCAGAAGATAATGAAATTTTGGAAACTTGACGGCTGGTATGTGCTGTTTACATCAGAAGTGACATCATCATATGCATCGTATGTATGTTCATTTGTTGCAGTTTGGTCGGTGTCATTTGAAGACGCCTCGTGAATATATATATGGTTTTCGTCTTGTCAGTGCTCATTGTCTTAGTCTTGCCAGTGCTTATGAATAGCTCTCTCTCTCTCTATATATATATATGCTACAGGTGGAGCGTGTAGCCTAGTTGACAGTGAGCTGGCTTGCTAGACTGGAATTACAGCGTGTCATGGCTCAAAATCACAGACGGGCAGAAAAAATCAGGGACGTGGTTCGTGCCTAGTATGACCGCTCCTCCGCTCGGCCAAGCTGTAAATGGGTACCTGACATATGAGTTTAGGAAGGTTAAAAACAGCAAAGCTGTGGCTTAGAACATGAAGAGTTATCTTCATACCTGACAGTAATTGTTCCGATGGGACTGACCTTTACCTTGACTTTTTTATGTGATGCGATTCTCCATCGGTACAGTATGTGCAACTAGTATATCACAGATATATATATTACACATGGAAACAGTATAACTACAATTAGTAAATCACACGAAATATGTGGTATACACGGAAACAGGCTAACTACATTTAGTATATCACAGATATATGTGATACACATGGAAACAGTATGGCTACCATGTTGAGTGGCCCTTCTTCGTGTCCTATGCTGTATCACTGTATTTTTGTCCATTGACATTAAGCCTGTACAGAAGCACGTATGTGCTTTAGTAGTGGTTATTTATTCTGAAACTTTATTTTAACTTAATAAGACAGCTAGCCTCATGCACAACCCTGCTTAGTTGATAAAATGCATGGATGGTTACAGTAGTCCTATTCTTTGCTCTTCTGGTTCTTCGGATGAGAAAATGGACACATTGTATGAAAAATGTAAAATAATTGACCTGTCAGATTAGGTAAAATGAATTATTTCTTACAGGTCGAAAGGCTAATCAACTTTCAGCTGTATACTGGGAGGTCTTTGAGTGTATGTCGAGGGTTGCAAGCATATTTGATCAGCAGGTATTTATTGCACATTTGCACTTATTTTGTTTGTCTGATTAATATTTTCATAATGGTGGCAAAACCCCACAGCAGATATATGCGTTTAAGTACCTGGGAAGTGTCTTCACTAACCACGGCAGAATGGACAGAGAGATAGATAATAGTATTCTAAAGGCAAATAAGCTGCACCACCAGCTGGTACCCTTACTTCTTCTTTGTCTGTGTTCTCAATCTTCTACTACCAAGCTTTGCAAGTAGCGGGATGTAGCCCTGAGAACAGGGTTGTGTCGCGCACTCATACTGAAACATCAAAGTGTAAATATGTCCGCTAAAGAAATGGTGATAAACGCTGATAAACAGGCTGATCATGCCTACATTACACCGCATTGTGGAAAATGATGGGAGCTACATAGGTTAACTAGTATATTGAAATGCAGAGGATAAAGTGGTTTGGTCATTTTACAAGGTGCAGTATTATCAACCTGCAGCAAAATCATACTGCATGGAAGTTTCAGGGCCATGACTAAAAGGTTGACCCTGGTGGTGATGGATAGAGGGGATCAGTGAAACACTCCAAAAGTGAAACATGTCAGCAGCACAAGTTTCCTATCAAACCAGAAGTCTATGCATACTTCCTCTCTTTGATGTTGCAAGGTAACAGAGGTAAACAAGCCTCCTCCCAATCTCAGAAGCACTGGACCACCACCGAGTTTCTTTGTTCTGTCATGTCGTATGGCTGGACCAGAAATCACTGGACCACCACCGAGTTTCTTTGTTCTGTCATGTCGTATGGCTGGACCAGGAATCACTGGACCATCACCGAGTTTCTTTGTTCTGTCATGTCGTATGGCTGGACCAGAAATCACTGGACCATCACCGAGTTTCTTTGTTCTGTCATGTCGTATGGCTGGACCAGAAATCACTGGACCATCACCGAGTTTCTTTGTTCTGTCATGTCGTATGGCTGGACCAGAAATCACTGGACCATCACCGAGTTTCTTTGTTCTGTCATGTCGTATGGCTGGACCAGGAATCACTGGACCACCACCGAGTTTCTTTGTTCTGTCATGTCGTATGGCTGGACCAGGAATCACTGGACCACCACCGAGTTTCTTTGTTCTGTCATGTCGTATGGCTGGACCAGGAATCACTGGACCATCACCGAGTTTCTTTGTTCTGTCATGTCGTATGGCTGGACCAGGAATCACTGGACCACCACCGAGTTTCTTTGTTCTGTCATGTCGTATGGCTGGACCAGGAATCACTGGACCACCACCGAGTTTCTTTGTTCTGTCATGTCGTATGGCTGGACCAGGAATCACTGGACCACCACCAAGTTTCTTTGTTCTGTCATGTCGTATGGCTGGACCAGGAATCACTGGACCATCACCGAGTTTCTTTGTTCTGTCATGTCGTATGGCTGGACCAGGAATCACTGGACCACCACCGAGTTTCTTTGTTCTGTCATGTCGTATGGCTGGACCAGGAATCACTGGACCACCACCGAGTTTCTTTGTTCTGTCATGTCGTAGGGCTGGACCAGGAAACATTGTACCACCCCCGAGTTTCTTTGTTCGGTCATGTCGTATGACTGGACTAGGAAACATTGTACCACCCCCGAGTTTCTTTGTTCTGTCATGTCGTATGGCTGGACCAGGAATCACTGGACCATCACCGAGTTTCTTTGTTCTGTCATGTCGTATGGCTGGACCAGGAATCACTGGACCACCACCGAGTTTCTTTGTTCTGTCATGTCGTATGGCTGGACCAGTAATCACTGGACCACCACCGAGTTTCTTTGTTCTGTCATGTCGTATGGCTGGACCAGGAAACACTGGACCACCGCCGAGTTTCTTTGTTCGGTCATGTTGTAAGGCTGGACCAGGAATCACTGGACCACCACCGAGTTTCTTTGTTCTGTCATGTGGTAGGGCTGGACGAGGAAACACTGGACCACCGCCGAGTTTCTTTGTTCTGTCATGTCGTATGGCTGGACCAGGAATCACTGGACCACCACCGAGTTTCTTTGTTCTGTCATGTCGTATGGCTGGACCAGGAATCACTGGACCACCACCGAGTTTCTTTGTTCTGTCATGTCGTATGGCTGGACCAGGAATCACTGGACCACCACCGAGTTTCTTTGTTCTGTCATGTCGTATGGCTGGACCAGGAATCACTGGACCACCACCGAGTTTCTTTGTTCTGTCATGTCGTATGGCTGGACCAGGAAACATTGTACCACCCCCGAGTTTCTTGGTTCGGTCATGTCGTATGACTGGACTAGGAAACATTGTACCACCCCCGAGTTTCTTTGTTCGGTCATGTCGTATGACTGGACTAGGAAACATTGTACCACCCCCGAGTTTCTTTGTTCGGTCATGTCGTATGACTGGACTAGGAAACATTGTACCACCCCCGAGTTTCTTTGTTCTGTCATGTCGTATGGCTGGACCAGGAATCACTGGACCATCACCGAGTTTCTTTGTTCTGTCATGTCGTATGGCTGGACCAGAAATCACTGGACCATCACCGAGTTTCTTTGTTCTGTCATGTCGTATGGCTGGACCAGGAATCACTGGACCACCACCGAGTTTCTTTGTTCTGTCATGTCGTATGGCTGGACCAGGAATCACTGGACCACCACCGAGTTTCTTTGTTCTGTCATGTCGTATGGCTGGACCAGGAATCACTGGACCACCACCGAGTTTCTTTGTTCTGTCATGTCGTATGGCTGGACCAGGAATCACTGGACCATCACCGAGTTTCTTTGTTCTGTCATGTCGTATGGCTGGACCAGGAATCACTGGACCACCACCGAGTTTCTTTGTTCTGTCATGTCGTATGGCTGGACCAGGAATCACTGGACCACCACCGAGTTTCTTTGTTCTGTCATGTCGTATGGCTGGACCAGGAATCACTGGACCACCACCGAGTTTCTTTGTTCTGTCATGTCGTATGGCTGGACCAGGAATCACTGGACCATCACCGAGTTTCTTTGTTCTGTCATGTCGTATGGCTGGACCAGGAATCACTGGACCACCACCGAGTTTCTTTGTTCTGTCATGTCGTATGGCTGGACCAGGAATCACTGGACCACCACCAAGTTTCTTTGTTCTGTCATGTCGTAGGGCTGGACCAGGAAACATTGTACCACCCCCGAGTTTCTTTGTTCTGTCATGTCGTATGACTGGACTAGGAAACATTGTACCACCCCCGAGTTTCTTTGTTCTGTCATGTCGTATGGCTGGACCAGGAATCACTGGACCATCACCGAGTTTCTTTGTTCTGTCATGTCGTATGGCTGGACCAGGAATCACTGGACCACCACAGAGTTTCTTTGTTCTGTCATGTCGTATGGCTGGACCAGGAATCACTGGACCACCACCGAGTTTCTTTGTTCTGTCATGTCGTATGGCTGGACCAGGAAACACTGGACCACCGCCGAGTTTCTTTGTTCGGTCATGTTGTAAGGCTGGACCAGGAATCACTGGACCACCACCGAGTTTCTTTGTTCTGTCATGTGGTAGGGCTGGACGAGGAAACACTGGACCACCGCCGAGTTTCTTTGTTCTGTCATGTCGTATGGCTGGACCAGGAATCACTGGACCACCACCGAGTTTCTTTGTTCTGTCATGTCGTATGGCTGGACCAGGAATCACTGGACCACCACCGAGTTTCTTTGTTCTGTCATGTCGTATGACTGGACTAGGAAACATTGTACCACCCCCGAGTTTCTTTGTTCAGTCATGTCGTATGACTGGACTAGGCAACCCCGGCCCACAAGATACTTCACAGGTTGTTCCTCAGTGCCAAAAATCTTCCCCTGACCGACTGGAGGTGTAGAAGAGGTCATCCTTACACAGGATCATCATGTAGCAAGTCCTCTGCTGAACGTCGCTCTCATTACATCATGTCAGTGGGAAGCTCTATCTTTCCCCAGTCTTCCAGCCTGCCCCGTCAAATCCAAAGTCTCCTTGATGTTCTGTCCATCATCTTCTTGTTCGGCTCCTTTTCTTTCCAGTGACGATGCCCTCTATAATTGCTCTCTCCAGTCCGTTGTGTCGTTTGACTTGTCCAAAAAATCCTCAGTTTTCGGGTCATTTATGAGCCAATTCTCCTCTACATTCAGGTCTTGCCGGATGGATTTGTTTGTTTCTTTCTTTGTCCACAGCCTTTTCAGCACTGTGCTTCAAAAGCACCGATCTTCGCTCTTATTGCTTTTTTAATCGTCCATGTTTCACATCCAGAGACTGCCACAGGTAAAAATGCATGTTCTTAGGATCTTTAGTTTTAGTTCTTTGTTTGCATTATGCCACAGGTTCTGCATACTCCTTATCTTCTGCATTGCCATAGTCAGTCGTCTTCTTACTTCTTTTGCACAGTCTCCATTGTTGTTCAGTATTGATCCCAGATATTCAAAATGTGAAAAATTGTCAATCTCTTCGCCAGCTATCTCGATTTTAGGTTGTTTTGTCTTATCAGTTGTCATTATCTTTGTTTTCTTTGTATTCAGGTAGAGATTATGGGCTTCACTATGTTTCTGGACTGATGTAATTATTTGTTCTAGGCATTTGGCGCTGTTCAAGAGTTACACTGTGCCGTCGGCATATCATATTTCTGGTATCTCCATTCCTCCTATTGTGAAAGGATCAAAATCTGTGTAGAAATTGGCTTTGCCTTAACATTCCTAATAATGTTTTCCGCATATATATTAAACCGGTATGGTGAAAGAATGCTTCCCTTGTCTGACCCCCTTGTGTATCTCAAACCAATCTGAGGTTTCACCATGTATTCTGACAGCTGCTTGCTGCTCCCTGTAAAGGTTTTCTATTAGTTAAACCAGATGTGTTGGGAAGCCCATATCTTTCATAATGTTAAATATTTGCTGATGTTTTACGCATTCAAAAGCTTTGGTGTAGTCTATAAAACAGACATACAGGTCGGTATTGAATTCTCTGCTTTTCTCGATGACACTTCTCATGTTGAAGGTATGATCTGTCGTGCCTCTTCCTAGCCTGAACCCTGCTTGCTTTTAATTTATTTCATAGTCCAGCTTTTCTATTCTTTTCATAATGATACGCAATAAGATCTTGCTGGCGTGGCTTATCAAGGCGATAGTGCGATAGTTTGTACATAACTTTAGATTCCCTTTCTTAGATATGGGGATGTACACAGATCGTTTCCATGCTTTGGGCCATTCTGTGTTGCGCCAGATCTTATCACAGACTGCATGGTATATGTGAATGCTTGCCTCTCCTGCTTGCATCAGTTCAGCGGGTATATCATTGCAGCCTAGGGTTTTCCCTTTTTTCAGCGCCTTAATCCCTGCTCGAACTTCGCTTATGTGGGTTCTGGTTCTTCCTCTTCATTGTGTGTTAGCATATCTTTGTTTTTTTGTGTTGTCCCCGTATATCTCTCTGCAGTATTGCACCCATCTTTCTAGAATGTCTTTGCTTTCTGTCATAATTGCTCCATTTCTGTCATTTATTGCCTGTAAAGATAACCAGAATTCTCCAGCCTGAGATATCTCCTTGAATGCTTCACAGGATGGACCCAGCAAATAGCAACGTCCACCTCTGCTCTAGAAGAGGCCTGGAGCCATGCCGCAGCAGTGGGTCATGGATGTGGCCGGGAGGACACAACAGGCCTCAGACGCCTAAGCAAACTTTATTAACAACAGTAGCACGAAAGAAGGATCAAGAAAAGAATAATTTTTAATAGTAAATTCTCAACAAACCAACCCAGGAAACAGAGCATAATCTTCCAACTTAAAACAGAACACATCAGACTTAACAAATACTTAAACGAGTTAGACCGCACACATGAACCGAACTGGCATAACTGCCCTATCAATATGAAACAGTGCAACATGTGCTGCTCGGTTGCCGTGGATTTGCCACAGGCAGAGTAAAATTATTGCCAGGCACCACAACAATTATTAACTTAACTTAACGTCTTTATACTGGTTCAGAATACTCTGCAGAGTCTGTATACAACCAGTTTCTTTTACATTCACTTGATCATAAAATGCCTATGCACATCCAATATATTCTTTAATGCATTAATTGACCCTGCCTCCACTATTTCCTATGGCAATGCATTCCAAGCATTCACCACTCTCTCACTAAAAAAAATATTTCTTTGTATCTAATCTAGACCTTTCTTTAATTAATTTGTGACTGTGCCCTCTTGTTCTTGTAGGTGGCTGTATTTTGAAACACTTGTTATAGTATAATTTATTCAGCTTCACTCACCAGCTACAAAACACCTGCCAATTCTTCAATTTGGCATTGACCACAATAGTTCGGTAGACTTCTACACTGGAGTGTAGAAGTTATCTTGTATTTTTCTTGTGGCTTATAGTATATACAGGATGGGATAGCCAGCCCTTTGCCTAAACCTCCTTTTTTATTCATCCACCTTTTTGCTCTAATGTGAAGCAAAGGTCATCACTGCAGCTGGCCCCTTTGAAAGGAAAGCTGTTTCCTTGTAACTTCCCTTGCAGGTTATAGTATAGCTATTCTTTGCTTCCGTATTAGGCTGTGCTAACACACAGGGGGAACCAAAATGTGTAGTCATCAAAATCTTAGGATAAAATATAACAATAGAAGCATGGGGCAGCCACTATATTTGGTTTTGGTAGCAATTTCTTAACTTTACTTAACTTAGCTTCATTAAACTGGTTTAGAAGGCTCTTCAGAGTCTGTATACAACCAGTTTATTCCATTCCACCAATACTAAAAATAACTGTGAGCATCCAATCTATTTTGAATGCAAAAACTGACCCTGTCTCCACTATGTCTTGGGTTAATGCATTCCAAGCATTCACCACTCTCTGACTAAAAAAAAATATTTTCTCATATTTAATCTGGACTTTTCTTTAATTAATTTGCAGCGGTGCCCTCTTGTTCTTGTAGGTGGCTGTAGTTTTAAAAAAATTGTTACAGTCTAATTTATTTTTATTATTCTGTCTATATGTTTTCAGAGCGCAAAAAATACTTCTGTTTGTCATTGCTGTTGCCACAAGCCTACTCTGTTTTATCTTCTGTGACAGGTACAAAAAGAGCCGTCCAGCCATCAGCATTTGCATCCACCCTCTGTTGAGCGGGGGACTTCAAGAGTCCATAGCACAGCTACCAGATCAGCACATTGATGAGATGACCATTCTTAAGTCAAGTGTCTCCATTCGACCCCTTGACTGGAACATTTTGGGACAAAGCTTCTCTCACTAGCTCTGGTTCACTTACATGAGTGGCAGCTCAAGGATGCATTCTGTATTATTTACAATGCATCTTGACATTTCCTAGAACTGTGTTTTCCAAGGGATCTGCAAGATACAACCAAGCTCAGCTGGTGCCCATTTTGATTTGATACCAGGGGAAAAGAGGAACGCAGTGACGAAGACTCGCTTTTACATCTCAGACAAGCAGAGACATTAAAGTACGAACCTATGCTAAATTGAAGAGAGCTGCAGAGGATTGTGTCAAATGAAGAGACATGCTCGGACAACATTACAACCAGTCTTAGGACTGATCCACCAAATGGTTATAATATATGACACTCTAGTGACTTGCAAGTCTGGAAACATAGTAAAACCTAGAATTTTTCTATTGAAGATGCAATAATAACTTGACTGCACACTGCTTGATGACTTCCAGTGCAAGTGGTCATTATTCTTCAACCATTTAATTTCTCCTTAGATGCCAGCAATTGGAAAGCCACTATTTAAAGCTGTATAAAATTGATCTCTTGATGGTAAAACTTCCACAAAATTATTGACGCCTGTCAGAGAGCTCATTCTTGTTATGAGATTGAGAAACACAGTGCAGGAAACAGATGGTTGATTGAAATAAAGCACATCACTATCGTTGCTTGGGCATTCTGGGAATGTTTCTTGCAAATATTTATTTTTGTCAAAATTTCTGGACATTAAAATTCCCCAGAAGTGGACCTACTGAACTAAAAATCTGAGATTTGTGTATCAGACGTGTGATAAATAAGTGTGCCATAGGTGTGATAACTTATGAGGTGTGATAAACGGGAAATAGACGTATCTGTCTTTGTGTCAATTATAGGTCTTGGGAATGTTTAGGTACATGGATAAAGTAAAAATCCCGCCGCCAGCCGCCTTTACTTTCCCTAGATAATTTCTATACCTTTACTTACTCATTATCTTCTCCTCCATTCCTCCATCTGTCGTCTTCCTACTTTTTCTGTACTTGCACCACCATTGCCATTTTGTCATTCCCTGTTTGGCAGCCATCAACTTATCTGGCCTTTCCCCATTTCTTTCGCCCTCCCAGCCATGTCACTTTGCTTGTTTCTCCCACATACTATCTGGCCTCTGACGTGAACGCAGACAGGAGACCAATATCTTTTGTGGAAGTCCCTTTTTCTACTCCTTATTTGTTCATATTACTGTTTTATGTATCCATCCCTTCCTCTAAAAAGGTCAAAGGCAACGGCTCGCCTGCCTAGAGCATCGCACAAAGCACGAACTCCATAGCTCCAACAATGAACCCAGGGATCTCCGGGAAAAACGGACATCATCAAATGATCACCGCAACTTGAATTCGAACCCGACCGTCCAAACACGAGGCAAACGGATTGATCATTTCGCCTTGGAGACCCCCTTATCCTACCTTATCTCTGTGACAGACAACCGATACATAACCTGTTATGTGACATACAACCGTTACATAACCTGTTGTGTGACAGACAACCTTTTCGTAACCTATTACTGACAGACACTTTTTCATAACCTGTTATGGGACAGACAACCTTTACATAACCTGTTAATGACATACAACCTTTTCATAACCTGTTATGTGACAGACAACCTTTACATAACCTGTTATGAGACAGACAACCTCTATATAATCTGTTATGAGAAAGACAACCTTTACTTAGCATGTTATGTGACAGACAACCTTTACATAACCTGTTATGTGACAGACAACCTTTTTATAACCTGTTATAGGACAGACAACCTTTTTATAACCTGTTATAGGACAGACAACCTTTTTATAACCTGTTATAGGACAGAGGAACCTTTTTATAACCTGTTATAGGACAGACAACCTTTTTATAACCTTTTATTGGACAGACAACCTTTACATAACCTAGTAATGACAGACAACCTTTTCATAACCTGTTATGTGAAAACCTTTTTATAATCTGTTATAGGACAGACATCCTTTTCATAATCTGTTAAAGGACAGACAACCTTCTCATTACCTGTTATAGGACAGACAACCTTTTTATAACCTGTTATAGGACAGACAACCTTTTTATAACCTGTTATAGGACAGACAACCTTTTTATAACCTGTTATAGGACAGACAACCTTCTCATTACCTGTTATAGGACAGACAACCTTTTCAAAACCTGTTATAGGATAGACAACCTTTTTATAACCTGTTATGTATGTGACAGACAACCTTTTCATAACCGGTTATGTGACAGACAACGTCTACATAATCTGTTATGTGATAGACATTTTCATTTATCTTTTAACTTTAAAAAAAAATATTTAAGAATAATTCAATAGTAAACAAAAGAGGACATTTTCTTTTTGATGGCGGTTCGTGTTTGGAGTCACAACTACAGCTTGCCTTCTTATAAGCAACCTTCATCAGAGCATCCATCTAATTTTGTTTCTGTGGCACTTTTGTTGTTATACAGTGGTGTTACCAGCTCCATGAACAACCCTCCTAGTAGCGTTTTACAACATGCATGGTAGGGTGCAATAGTTGCATGTTTAACTCCACAGTGAAGATCCCTAAGATGTCCTCTTCTTCTTTCATTCTCAAACTCCCGCTACCAAGTCCTGAAAAGGGCTTTGCAAGTAGCAGGATGTTGTCCGGAGAGCTGAATGCGCTGTTTCGTAGTTTACAGCTCGACTGCGATATTTACACCTTTTGGATAAGACACATCCAATTTCAGCAGACATTTTTTGGCCTTCCCTTTTTGATCCCTTCTTCTTAGCCAGCTTGCTCTGTTGCAGCCTGTTATTCAGGATTACAGCATGGAGTTGTAGAATGGTCGTGGCAGCTCTGTTTCGCTGGCTCTGACACCAGCAGTTAGCTTTGAGTCACTCACCGCTGCAGCTCATGCACTGCTCAGCATCTTGATCACTGATACACATTTGATGTGTATTATAAATAGAATTTCGCTCATTTCCTTCCAGATAATAACTTTCCCTCTCCTGGGACCCATGTCAGAGATCATATTTCCAATATTCAGCCACATGGATTGCCTTGTCATTGCCCGTCAACATGTCATCCATTTTGCTGTTTTTGGAAAGTCTTGGCAGATCATCAGGGGGTGTGGGTCTTGTGTTGTTCTAGAGTTGCATGTCTGATCATCCCTGTATTCCCATCTCTTTGAGTTCTTCCTGCATCGTGATATACCAGTTTGAGTCTATTTAATGACGACTTCCATGTTGCATAATGCAAGTCAGTGTCCAGCGCAGGTTCCTCCCACAGTTCAGTCCAGGGGATTTGTGTCAGTTATTCTATTTTTCTATTTTTCGATGCAACTTTGTCCGGGACTAGTCTGTATGGCTGTAAGAAACTCTGTCAGGATTTGAGTCTTGTGCCCTGCACCTGGTGTCCAAACATTCAGCTTGTTTGGGTTGCTTGCATGTTTTTTTCCTTAAATTTCTGTGATGGGACACTTCATCGTGCCTCAGGTGGTACTATGCCAATTATGAGGATTTTTTTTCATTTATAGTAAGTTTTAGTCCTGTAGCACCCTATAGCTATCCGGCCGGATACCCAGGAACACAACCTTCGGGCAGTTTTGATAGTCTAAGATCTAGCATATGTACATGCTTGCTAGGGATGCACTGAATATTCAATACGTATTCGTATTTGATTCAATGAACTATTCATTTTCGGCCAAAAAGTGCCCTGCCATCGAATACAAATAGGTTAAAGAGCGATATAATAACATTTTGGTTTCTTTTGCGCACTAACTTGACACACTGCATCAGCTGACTAGACAAAATAGATAACCAGCCAGTTAAACTTTACAAACAGCATTAGACTAGACAGAGGATAGATAACCAGCCAGTTAAACTTGACATGTGGTATCAGCTTACTAGACAGAGGATAGATAGCCAGCCAGTTAAACTTGACATGTGGCATCAGCTGACTAGACAGAGGATAGATAGCCAGCCAGTTAAATCTCAATGTATAAATATCAGCATCTGTGTTTATCAGCATCTGTGTTAGTCCTCACACTGTGACCTTTGTATTGGTTTAAATAATGCATTTGTTGTTTTGCTATACTTTATAGTGACTGTTCACTATTAACCCTTTGAACTCTGACCACTGAAGATTAAAATTCCATTCCCCTGTGTTCCTGATAAAATAATAAAATACGCACAAGATATACATTTGAGGAGAGCTATTTACTTTGACAAAACTGTGTGCTATAATTTAATTATCTATCTCAAAGTGACTGACCTGTTCGTCTCCAGTGTACCTACTTGTTATGCCAGTCAATTGTTGTGGAATATATTTATTGAAGACCATCCTGTATCAAATTGACTTGATACATTATGTGAGATACAACATGCCGACCAAAGTCATCCCCATTCCAGCCATAGTTTGAACCCCAGAGGGACAGGACATTTTGTCATTAAAATAATCACTTGTCCTTTACAGAATAGTCGCAGTCTAAATCCAATTTATGAGCCTCAAAATCCTTGAAAATAAAATAATTTCAACGGTGTGGTCTGTTGTTAGCCTTTCAGAATGCATTTCTGTCACGAAAATAAAAAAACATGTATGTGTCCTGCTATATTTGTTATTTCCGGGAATTGTGTACTTTTAAGACGTCACTATGTTATGACAAAAATCCAAACAGTACAGCCCAATTTATGTGTTAAAATAATGGTCCATTTGCCACTCCAAATAATGAGTGACTCTGAGAATGAGGAATTTATACACACACACCGATATCTTCTTCTTCTATGATCATTGCTCATTTAGACTGGGATTCTAGGATTTTTCAGTAAATTCTGCTGTTGATTTCAGGGTCTCAATACTATTAAAATTTTATTTTGGAGGGCCACATCCTTCTCCTCAGGTCTGTGTGCTTGGGGTATTCTTGAAGTGCAAAACATCGATACTTACTGTCCGTGTCCTAGGCACTACGGCACACTTCATTCTTCCAGTATTCAGCTACGTGGATTGTCCTATCACTGGCATTCAGCAGGTCATCCATGCTACAAGTCTCTGGGAGGTTTGGGCAGATCATCAGGTGGTCCTGGTCTTGTGTTAATCGAAGTTTGCATGTTTCATCATCCCTGTATCCCCATCTTTTCAGGTTTTTCCTGCATCGTGATACACCAGTTCGAAGTCTATTTAGTGACTTCCATGTTGCGCAGGGCAGGAAATGTCCAGGCGCAGGTTCCTCCCATAACTCGATCAAGGGTATCTGTGTCAGCTGTTTCCAACTTTCGATGCTTCATTTTCCTGGACTAGTCTGTAGGGGCTGGGTTGACTGTAAGAAACTTAGTCTTGGGCGCTGCACTTGATGTCCAAACATAGAGTGTCTTGGATCATTTACCTGTTTCTCTCTTTCTATCTCTGACACAACAGCTCTTCGTATCTCTGGTGGCGCTATGCCAATTGTGGGGTATATTTTTTCAGTTGGTGTAGGTTTTAGGTATCCAGTAACTATACGGCTTTTCTCATTTATTGCTGAATCTTTATGTTTGACATCTGGAGTTCTTCCAGACTGGTGCAGGGTACTCAGCTACAGAGAAACACAGAGCGATAATGTCCTCGGTTACAGGAAAGTGTAGCAGTTGAGTCTCTGTGTCACAGGTTCAAAGGGTTAATATATACACTACTGTGTCCCAAGTGAATGTTTGTTCAGCACTGTCAGCAACACATTCTCAGACAACAGATCTCATCTTTTGTCTGAGAAATTGAGATGGACAAATTTTGTTTCATGCAACAATGAATTTTGAACTGGATTTTTCAAAAAAACTGGTTAATGAATAGTTAGAAACATAAATAGTTTAAAGATATTTGTCGCATTTTTGTAACAATGTAACACTTTGAAACATCGTATATTTTTGTTGGTTACATTATAATTACAAGGGACAGTCATTAAGTAACAGGAATTTTATTATATAGTGCATGGAAGAGCATGTACAACGGAAAATCTTATTTCAGGACACAAAAATGGCTCTTCAGCAATACTCCATGCAGGGGTCGTGAGGATTGAGCAGTATGCGCATGCGCAATATAGTGTACAGCATGACTAGACTACTGTCGATTTGCACTGTGGAAGAACATTGAGGTGTTATTCATATTTTGTGGTCAGATGGTGTGAAACCTTCTGAAATCTACAGAACAATGACGGTTCAGATGGAGACAGTTGTTTTAGATAAGGTAGAGTGTGTGAATGGGTAAAAAGATTTCAAAATTAAAGACAAAACATCATTGATGAACCACAACATATGAGACCAGCAAGTGTGGTAACTGACAGTAAAACAGCAGATTGACAGACTAGTTCATGGCAACATGCGAGTCACTGTTGACAAAATAGCCGTAGATTTCAACATAGGTCACGGTGCTGTGCACATAATTGTTCATGATGACCTCAGTTATAGGAAGGTGTGTAGCAGTTGGGTCCCAAAGGAGATGACAACGAGGTAATGGAGGCAGTGAAAAATCAGTTAAAGGTCACACCCAAAAACTTTTTTCAAAAGGACATCCACAAGCTAATTAGCTGACCGTTGGACCAAGTGTGTTGCCAGGCAGGGGGACTATGTAAAAAAACAAAGCAGCGCAATTTTTCTGGTTCTTACTCTTGTAAAAAAGTTAATAATAAAATTCTTGTCAATTAATCATAATCCATCATATAAGAAATGTTGGTAGGCATTTTGAACATAAGTTTTGATTCCACATGTTCACTCGCTATTTGTATCTGTATTCGTATCCGGCCAAAAAATTAAAGGCCTCTATATGTGCTCGTTAGTAACCCCTATTTGGCGCAACCATAGTACATTCTGTCACCAATATGTATCTCTTTTGTACTCATTGTCTTTAATACTTTATTGACAACATATTATATGAAACATCAGAAGACAAGGTTAAAATCTACATTCTAGCATATAAAAAAGAATAATTTAAAATTATGTTTGTACCAACAACAGCACTAGAGGTTCTCTGTACCATGGCTGTGATTTCGATGAACCTCATACGCTAGCCCAGTGTTTCTAAACCTTTCTGTGCTCATGGCACAGTTGGAAATTGAAATTACAGAAAAAAAAACAAGTTTGCAACACAATTATCTGAGCCCATCATCTAGTACTTACTTATTTTTCTTGTCTGGGGCAGCATGTTAGACATCATGTTTCCAATGTTTGTTAAGTGGATTGCCTTGTTGTTCTCCCTCAACATTCATCTGTATTGCATGTTTCCAGAAGGTTTGGACAGATCATCCAGGAGAATACTACAAACCATCTCAAACCCCCAAACAAGGTAGACTAGATAAAATAAAACATTGTATTATTGTCCCAAAAAAACAGATTTAGTCCTACAGTGGATTCTGGCTCAGCGTTGAACCCTTGGAAACGAGAAGGCAGATGTGCTTGCAGAGGCCGGAGGTGGCATACTCACCATCCACAGAGCTATAAAGACGCAAAGACACTCATATAATCATCCATGAGGATGGAATGGACAGATCAGCATCAAGAATACAGATCACAAAATGAGATGGGCAGACAAAGATCTTCAGACTCAGACTAGGACTATGCAGACTCAATGCCCACCTTCATAGAATGGACCTTAGAGATGCCACCACATGTGAATGTGGAGCATCCAAGGAGACACCAGACCATGTCCTGCAGGACTGCTCCACTTATGCAGACCAAGGAAAGGCAGTCTGGTCTGGGGGAGCGGACATGCGGCTGGTAAAGATCTGAAACACAGTCTTCTTTGTGAACCTCACCGGGCTACAGGCATAGCATCAGTTTTTCGAAGAAGTAGAAGGACAACATCAGGTGGTCTGTGTTTTGCATTTCTCTACAGTCACATCTCTCATCATACCTGTATCCCCATACCTGTATTCCCATACCTGTATTCCCATATCTTTATCCCCATATCTTTAAGATCTTCCTGCATAGTGATATACCAGTTTAGAGACTATTTAATGACTTCCATGTTGCGTGAAGTGAGTGGTATCCAGGTGCAGATTCCACCCACAGCTCAACCCAGGGAACTACATCACCTAGTAGATAGTACAGTATATATATATATAGGAATAGTTTCTTATTACTTTTAAAAGTAAAATTAAGTACTCATTTGGCCGAACATTAGAATAAATCTTCTTCAGCATTTGCCCTGGAAATTACGTTGAGACATTTTGTAGTTTGCAGTGAAACTGCGAAATCTGCATCTTTCGTTCCGACACAATATATTTCAGCTGGTTTTTTTAAGTACTGGACTTGCCCCTTCCCACTGTAATCCCTGCTCTCTTAGCCATACTACACTAGTGCAGCCTGATGCCAGGGCTGTCACTTTGATGAGGAATCTTGTGTCTTGATCATCTCTGGTTCACCTAACCCTGCTTGCAAGCTGCCAGCTATGAGTCACTGGCTGCTGTCAGCTCAATCAGTTTGTTGCATCTTCAATCCCCATGAATAAATACAATTTATCTCAGTTACATTTTCCAAGCTGTAAGTTCAGTTTTATTTTACTTGATAATGGAAGCTCATGCTTCATATAGCAAAGTTACACAAGCTTCACCATACATTTCATTAAGTACAGCTGTATCCCACTTGAGAAACACTGTGCTAGACCACCATAGGCCTGACCAGCCTTGAACATTAGGTCAGAAAGATAGGCTTAATTTATTATGTTGAATGTTTTTATTTTGGAATCATTGATGTTTAGCACAATATGCTAGCTTGTTTATTTATATTATATAAATATGTCATGCAAGGATGGAGAAACTCCAGCCCTGGGTTCATATTGTGGCACATTAAATAATTGTATGTGGCCAGCAACAAGCATAGCATATCATTATATTTGTTTAATTTGTCATAGTTATACATATGTACATACCATATTGGCCTGAATATAGTACAACCTTGCATATCAAGGAAAAGGATCAATTTGACTATAGCAGTTTTTCAAAGTACAGCTGGCTACAAGAACAAGGGGACACAGCTGCAAATGAATTAAAGAAAGGTCCAGATTAGATGTTAGGAAATATTGTTTTGGTCAGAAAGTGGTGGATGCTTGAAATGCATAGCCACAGACAATAGTGGGGTCAGGGTCAGTTAATGCACGCAAAAATAGATTGTATGCACATAGTTATTTTTAGATCAAATGGAGTAGAAAAAAATGGTTGTATACAGACTCTGTAGTTAGGTATATAATAAGACGCTAAAGTTTTAAAGGTATTGCACTGGAATAATAAAATCTCCAGAATATAGTATAACCCAACACTATAGCAATAAATTAGGTAAAAACAACGTTGAGACTTTAATTTTAATAAGTAAATAATATGATATATTACCTGAATTATTATTTAGTGAAAAAGAATATCTTCAAAATACGAGCTGTGTTCAAAAAGTATCTGATACTCGGGCTGGAAAAATACAATTACTCACCTAGAGGTATGAAATCCTAATCCCCTTAAAGTACTCTCCATGGGACTCCACACACTTTTCCCAGCTCCCAGCGGTCCTGCCATTGTTGGAAACATTTAGGAAAGGCCTTTAGGGAATGGAGTACAGTTGGGTCGTCGTATTTCATATAATGTCTTCTCGTGATTCAAATCGACTCCCTTTCAGCGGAATTTCTAGCTTAGGGAGCAGCCAAAAATCACAAGAAGCCATGTTGGGAAAAAAAAGTCTGGCGAATCAGAGAAATGTTGTATTTGACCAAGAAAATCAAAATCAGATGCGAAGATTGGGTGTGTGTATTGTCATGATGGAGCTGCTAAGAACCCGTTGTCCACAGGTTTTCGTCGAACAGCAAGATGAAGACGACGGATGACCTCCAGGTAGTACTATTTGGTAATGTTTTGACTTTGTGGGGTGCGTACTTGTGATGTACAACAATGAGTAAAAAAAACCAATCCACATGACTTTGACATTGCTATGCACCTGCTTCACTTTTTTCAGCCTCGGGGATGATGAATGTCTCCACTGTGACAACTGCAGCTTGGTTTCTGGGTCTTACCCATAAACTCACAACTCATCACTCGGGATCACAGTGTTCAGGAAGTCGGGGTTACCGTTTGTGCAGTCCAGCATGTCCTGTGAGACTTCCAGACTTCCTCAAAATGGAGTGTACCAAACATCATCCGCAAGTTCTCGGATGGGGACACAATGGTTTTGTAAGACCGCGGTCTGTACTTGGGCAATGACTTATCATTTTGGTTTGTTCAAGGTTGAGGGCCTTCCGGAACGTGATCCGCTTTCCACCGATGTGCGGCCATCTTTGAAGCGATTGTACCACTCCTTAATTTGTGTGATGCGCATGGCATCATCAACGAAAGCCTGTTAACTTCCGAATGGTTTCCACTTGGGTATCGCCTAGCTTTTGGCAAAGTTTGATACAATACTGCTGCTTAATTATTTCTCGTCATTTCGTGGTGAATGCAAACTCAACTACACTCAACACTGAAAGACTGACTTCCAGCGACTAACACAATTTGTGGTTGGGAACAAAATTCACGCATGCACATGAAGGTCTCATATACCTCCCTGCCGAAGGTCAACACACATGCATTATTTGTTTCTGTGGAAAAAATTAAGGTAGAATACTTTTTGAACACACCTCGTAAACCTCTTTGTTAACTATAACAAGCTACTGCTGTAATATGTTAGCGAAAAATGTTAGACTGGACCTAAAATACAAATATAGTGTTTTGAAAAATGTTTTAATAAACAAAACATCGCACTCTCGAATTTTTCAGTTAATACGGTACAGTGTGATCACGTTTTATGGCAGAGTTACGTTCCTGAAAAGCAAGTGATAAAATGAATCATTGTAAAATAAATCACCACAATATGAATCCATTTTAGAATATATTTCAATGAGATCGGTTTCTGGCGTGTATATATTTATAAATATTTTTTCAGTTCGTGAGCAATTGTTTAATTTTTCCCTATAGTGGGGCACTTGGTTCTTCATCTTCTTCATCTTCTTCGATCAACTGATGATATGCTTCTTGCCCGGTGAGGTTAACAAAGGAGACTGTTTTAGGTTTTGCTGGTACCCCACAGCTTTTTGAGCATGATCGCCCCTCCTCGGGCCAAACTGCCTCTCTCCTGTAGCATTGGGTAACGTTATTTATTTTACTTGATAATGGAAGCTCATGCAACTCGATCAAGGGGACCTGTGCCAGCTGTTTCCAACTTTCGATGCGCCGATTTCCTGGACTAGTATGTAGAGGCTGGGTTGATTGTAAGTAACTTCATCTTGACTTTAGTCTTGGACGCTGCACCTAATGTCCGAACATAGAGTGTCTTCTGTCATTTACCTGTTTCTCTCTTTCTATCTCTGACGTGACAGTTCTTCGTATCTCTGGTGGCGCTATGCCGATTATGGGGTATATTTTTTCAGTAGGTGTAGGTTTTAGGTATCTAGTAACTATATGGCCTATCTCATTTATTGCTGTATCTATATGTTTGACATGTGCAGAGTTCTTCCAGACTGGTGCAACATACTCAACCACAGAGAAACACAGAATTCGATCATGGTATGCTCTCCACATGGACACTTGTTATCTTGTCAATCCTCATTTTGTTGTAAAGATGACCCTTGAGTCTGTTATGCCCAGTTTTCAGTCTGAAGGTGACGACTTGCTCTTCTCGAGTTAAATTATAGTAGTTGTCTTCATTTCAGAAGTGGGTGTTGATCACTCCATTTTCCCCAGAAGTTGGCTTTATTCATGGTCTTGGTTTTGTTATACATGATGCTCAAGTCTGATTGTGGGGATGCCCTCCACACTTTGCTAGTTTGTCTGCAGCTTTCGATATTGCAGTTTCAGGGGTTTCACTGAATGACCAACCTTGGGTGTTCTGCTGAGAGCTGTGTCAAAGAGAGTACATACATTGCTTGAGATATTCATCTTTATGTTGTTTTAGCACTGAAAATATTGACGAGGATGGACATTTTCATCTTGGATTACAAGCTCGACTGCAGCCTTCAATGTCTCTGCCTCTGCACGGAAGTTATTGGAGAATGTTTCCGGTGTTAGTACTTGAGTATTTTCTTTTCCATTCCTTAGACTGTAATAGACTCCTCCACCTTCATTTGATATGGCTTTGTTAGCTGAGTCATCTGTATATACATGTACACATTATCTGTACACATACTCGCCCAAGATATTCTTCCATGACAAATTTCATTTCTAAATCTATCGGAATTCTGTTCTTCCCTATATTCATTGTATCATTTCCACCATCTCAAGGTATTAACATTTTTTCCATGATGGAATTTGGTATGTTTGTTTGAAATCTTTAGCCACTGCTTGGCTTATGAATGGGTCTGCGATTGCAAAATCTTTTGTATGTTTATATATGTTTCAAAAGATTTTCAATGTGGCTCTCATAATGTCCAACTTTGATTTGACTGACCTGCAAAGAAACAAACACCCCTGGTGTACTGTGTCTATTTGTACATTTTGTTTATAGCTTTGTATTAGTCTTATCGTCATCATTATCATCATCACTAATTACATATCCTGAAACTTTTTTGGTAGGGGATAAGTGTCTGTCAGTAAGTCTGTGTGTAATTACAGTAGATATACGGCTTGGCTACGTGGCTTGCCTTCGTTCGTTCTCAATCTCCCGCTACCAAACCCTGAAAGGGCTTAAGTAGCAGAATGTAGTCCAGAGAACGGCATACATTGTGTCGTAGTTTACAGCTTGACTGCGATATTTGCACCTTTCGGTCTAACACATCCGACTTCAGCAAGCATTTTTTGAGTACCTGGTTATCATTCCCTCTTCGATCCCTTCTCCTTAGCCAGTCTGTCTGCTGCAGCCTGTTATCCAGGACCACCGCTTGGAGGTGTATAAGGGTCTTGGCAGCTCTGGTTTGCTGGCCCTGACGCTAGCAGTCAGCTATGGGTCACTGACCACTACAGCTCATGCTCTGTTCAGCATCTTGATCCCCAGTAGATATATGACACTGTTTAGACATCCAAGCATTAATTTAGCAACAAAACAACAGCTGATAGACAGTATATTTATGTCAACTTTGTGCTACCAGTGTCAGACATGGCCCTTGTACAAGGGGAGTGGGACAGCAGAATTGGGATGTGTGAAATAAAGTGTTTTTTGAAGGTTGTCGATGTCTCCAGGAAAGACAGATGGCGAAATGAGGACATTAGAAAAATGGTTGCCTAGTGCTGCCTGAAATTCCAAGCAGAATTTGGTACACTGGTCATCTCATGAGAATGCACCCTTATGGCATACAACTCTAGAAGGCTTGGCTACAGGATAAGAGGGAGGCTGCATGTCAGGTGGATAGATGACAGAGTGATCTTGCAACTCGACAGGCTCGCAATGACTGACGTGATATACTTGACCCAGGACAGATGGATTCAGCTTCCCATGATGCTCAACAGCATAAGTGGGTGGAAAACTAACTAGCTAGCTTATCGTTTTAATGGTTGTCAGAAACTACTTCATAGTTATGGCTGCATGTACAGCAGAGGTTTGCGGAGTCCCTTTATTAGGGAGGGTAGCTAGAACTGTACCTTCTATGCATGATGTGATAGATGACTGAGGTTTGAGCATGTGGCTGGCAACTTCCTAATGTAAAACTGTTACAACAACCATCATTGCAATGGCAAATTTATGCTATCCTTTAGATTCAATGAAAAATCAAGCATTTAGTCATCAATATGGCTTCTTCTTCGACGTGCGTCCTGAATATGATGGTGTGTCGTAGTTTATAGCGAGGTGGGATATCCGCAACTTTTGGCCTGACGCATCCGGTTTCATCAGTGTTTTTTTTTAGTACTATGTCCGCATTCCCGCTGTGTTAATTTTTCTTTTAGTCAGACTACACAAGTGCTGTCTGTTTTCAGGGCCACCACATGGAGGTGAAATAGGGTCTTGGTCAGCTGTGGTTGACTGATCCTGAAGCAAACAGCCAGCCATGATTTGCTGGCTGCTGTCAGCTCATTCAGTGCTGCATCTTTGGCCCCCAAGTTGATCTCACTTTACTTACGTCTATAGTAGCACTCCACAGGCCACAGCAGATTGACATACAATTTATTTAACAAACCTTTGAGGAGCGTGTGGCTGAATTGTTTCGATGCCTGCATGTCAACAAGGAGGGCAGTGGTTTGCATCCCCGGTACGGCATATGTTATTTTTCTGTTGGGGGTGAAAGAAACAAACATAGTCAGCACACGATGTGGCGGCAGCAGTGGCGAAGCGACATGTAGATCTCAGCCTTAAAACCCCTCGACCACCCCAGCAATGGGAAAAAAGCGTACTACAATAATTTTTTTTAACAAAAGTTAGGAGCTACCCATGAATGTGACCATGGTATTGATGAAATGAACATCTGCTGCGGAAGTGATATGAGGAACAGAGAAAGCACAAATGGCATACCAGTCATTTCATATCATCATTATTTGACAAACACTGTTTCTTTTTCTAAGAATCTGTGTCACTGCACTCCTGGCATACCCATAGGTAGTCTCTCTCAGAAAATGGTGCCGGGTCTGGATGCTGATTGTCCCCGTAGCTTGCTGGTTGTGCACTCTCCTGCTCCTTCCTCTCATGCACCTCACTTCGATTGAACCTTTGATGCCGAAACATGGAAGTCTGTGGTTTGCTGATTCATCTTTTTCAGTGTCCTCATCCAATAGACGATCGTTGATTGATTTCAAAATGTCACTCCTATCCACCACCAATGTGTCCATGATAGGAGCTTGTGAAGCCAAGATGTCAGCTCTTTTGTTGCCCTGAACCCCAGCATGACAGGACAGTAGATCCATGTCAACCCTTAGAGGTGTGATGCCTCAACAACTGCTATCCACGCATACCTCAGCCATCCCTTCTGTACCTTCTGAAGTACGGCTTGCTTGTCTGTCACGATGATTGCCCTTGTTCACAAACACTATAGAAATACAATGATCCTCAGACTGACCACAGGTTTCTTTAGCTTTGAGACTACACGTGACAAAAGTGAGTCCACCATATAAGATACAGTTGTTTAATGTTTGATATAAGCCTTTGAATATGGTGACGAGAATCAGAGAAAACACTTGTGGCCATCACAAGTGCCAGCTCTAGACAAGCTCTAGAACAGTGTTGACAGCCTCAGGATGACCACTGCTTTCTTTGAACAAATTCAAGTTGATGTCTGACAGCGTACAAAGAAAACGAATGTGACGAGGGCTAATAAATTAATACAATTAAAATAAGGGTAAGCCAGTCTGAAAACAAGAAACTACAATTATAGAGGAGTATTAAAAACAGTTGACAATTTCATCTATCTTGGAAGCAAAATGACTCGAGATGGATATTCATCTAAGGAAATTTCCACACGCATTTCTCTAGCCGCAGGTGCCTTTACCCAACTAACAGACATCTAGAAATCAAAATCATTGAGCGCACACACCAAGCTCAGATTGTTCACTCCAACATATTACCAATACTCACCTATGGATGTGAATGTTGGAAAATAACAAAGGCATTGGAAAAGAGGCTAAATGGATTCAAGAAAACTGTTGAACATTTGCTGGGAGTAATTCATAACCAACAAAATAATTAGAGAAGTCACCAATTAACAATATGTTTCATCACTCATCAGGAAAAAAACGGTAGTCATACATTGAACATGTTCTTAAAATGGACAGCAACAGACTCCCTCTGCAAGCGTTTATGTGGTCACCATCTGGCAAGAGGAAAAGAGGAAGACCGAAAGAAACTCTCTGCAGAGCAATCGTCAGAGATGGTTCCATCATTATGGGCTTGAGCAGCATTCATGCACTCAAAAGAGGGGCATCACACAGATCAAACAGGGGAGCATTGGTTTCTGTCTTATGTGCAGTGTATGTCACTTAAAGAACTTTGATTGATTGATTCGTAGAGGACGGGTCTAACTATCATAATTTGTTTGAATGAGTGTTCAGACTCTCAACGCGCTAGCCCTTGTCATGTACTCAAGTTGAAATCTGATAATTTGTCAATAATCATCATCAGTCCCGTAACCTGAAAGGTCGTTGGGGCACCAATACTGCAGATTGTTTATCAGTTCCATCCCCTCCACTCAGTTTTTGTGCCAGGATAGGGAATCTCCCATCTGGACGAGTTAATCCCAGTGGTATGATTGTCATTGTTGTGTATTGAGTACACATGGCGCATTTCTGATTTTTCTAAATGTTTTCTGCAATATCGGTGTGTCTTGGACCGTTTTGCACCTGGCGAAGCCCATCCCTCTCCAGGCAACGTGTCCCTCCACATTGTGAATTTTTCTACAATATCCCTGTCTACTCAAGCGTGGTGTCACAGGTTCACTCTGAAGGTTATGCCTTTCCGTATTTTGTTCCGGCCTCATTTTCATCTTGGCCATTTGCTTTTAATCGCTCTCGTGTATTCTGGGTTCGACTTTATTCTATAATATGTCGATTGAAATAGATCTCGGCGCTTTGACAGGCACAAATCCAATTGGAAAAACGCACATAAAAAACGTAATCCAAGAGGAATCTGTAACACTGAAATTGTAGACACAAAGGTCAAAGAAAAACACACATGATTCAGGAGCGAATCAGATCAGCAACCATGTTGGCACTCGACCTGGAAGGACCCTATAATAATGGACGTAGTTCAAAAAACATTTAGAAAATATTGTTTAAGTCAATTTAAAAATCCTTTGATGACAACATTTCTTGGGAAGGCACATGGGTTGTAAATAGTTTCAGTATCCTCAGTTGAAAAATAACTCTGCGAAAACACAAGTCATCCTAAGTAACAATACAAGCGAAGGTTTCCATATGAACAACTTTCGGTTTCACAAGTCCAGGTCTTAGGGGAGTTCTTGACATCATTAGATCGATGAACCAATGAAATGGTATTGTGACTGACATTACAAACGGTGAGAATTATGATTTTGGGCATGAAGTAGAGGACATCCAAAATGAATTTATTTCATTTTTATTAGGTGAGGATGTGTTTGTTTGTGTATATATAGCAAGCAATGATTTTATGAAACATTTTTGCTAGTTCTTGATAGTCATAAAATAATGCATACCTATTGTACATTTTGTAAATATTGTACGAAAATATTGAATGGCATTTGGAAAAGACTGCTGGCTCATTATAATCCTTTGTTGAAGTAATAATAATGTGTCTATTTCAGGGAGATGTGTATTGAATATGTCATCTGTTCTCTGTGTGTGCTCATCTTCATGTCTGTCTCTTGTGGTGTATGGTTTAAGTAGTTACAAGGGGGCTGGAAACCTTATCATGTAGGACATGGTGCTACAGCGACCAGCACTATAAAAGGCCTAGATTGGTGTACTGTGTTCAGGTGTAGAGTCCTTACCGTAGAGGGGATATACATATGCTGGAAAAGATAGAAAGAAGAGCGACAAAACTGATAGTGGGATTCCGAAATTATAGTTATGAGAAAAGACTCAGTAAAACCAGCCGACAGTGTCTAGAAAAGAGAAAATTTGAGGTGATTTAATACAGGTTTAGTGTCTAGAGAAGAGAAGCATTTGAGGTGATTTAATACAGGTTTATAAGATAATCAAGGGAAGGATAAATTAGACTATAACAAGTTGTTCAAAGTACAGCCACCGACAAGAACAAGAGGGTACAGCTACAATTGAATTAAATCCAGATTAGATACTAGGAAATATTTTTTTAGTCAGAGAGAGTGAATAATTGGAATACACTGCCAAAGGAAATAGTGGAGGTAGGGTCAATTAGGGCATTCAAGAATAGATTGGATGCGCATAATTTTTAGTTCAAGTGAAGTAACAGAAAGTGGTTGTATACAGACTCTGCAGTCTTCTAAACCAGATTGAAGACATTAAGTTAAATTAAGAGTACATAGAGTGCTTTGTAACAGGATTCCTGTTTTCATACCATACCATCTACATCAGAGAAGTAAGAAAGGTTAATGGTGTCCAGGACAAATAAGAAAAATGGTACCCTTCTATTCTTTAACTCATTCGGTTCTCATATCGTTGGGACGGCTCATAGATATCTCACTTAGCCGACACCAGCGCCAAGTTTGATAGTTAGAAAACTAATCTAAAAAATCCAATCCAAATTTGTGAAATATCACATGAAATGATCTTTACAAGCTATAACAATATATCAATGTTTTAACATCAATGTTATTGTAATACAAGGGGCTTGTCATAAGTCTTTACCCTGACTATGAAGTAGGAGGAGAATGTTGAAATTTGGCACATATGTAGCTCATTCAATTTGTACTGGACTTGAGAAGTATCAATTTCCCTCCTCGATGGGTTTACCCGGTTTGGTGCATGGCGCAACACACCTTATTGACCGGATCTGCTACTTTAATGTTTGTCAGAATAAAGGACAAATCAGAGGCCAGAACTGTGATAAAATTCGTGAAGTTGCAGGGAAAGATACCTTCACAAATACATAGGGAGATGGAACCAGTGTTTGAGGAAGTCTGTCCTTCATATGCTTCTGTAAAAAAACTGTTGTAGGCAGTTTAAGTGTGGCCATTCCCATGTTGCTGATCTTCCAAGATCAGGAAGACCATCCTCAGAGTGCAGCGATGAAAATGCTGCAAGAGTTAAGAAAATCATTGACCAGGACAGTAAAATGACAATTGCAGAGATATCTAGGTCAGCAAAACTGAATGAAAGTACAGTTTTTAGAATTTTACACAACAGACTGAACATGAGAAAAGTGTGTGCCCGCTGGGTCCAATTGCTCAAAATGTGTTAGTTGAAAAACATATCGCCGACCATAGTGACAGTAGATGAGACTTGGGTTCACCATCATGCCCCAGATTTGTTCTTTTGCCAAAAACTTAAAAAAACAGCTGAAAGGAAATCATTTTGACAGTGACGAAGATGTCATACTGACTTGTGATAACTGGTTTAGTTCGGGAAAATAGGTTACTTTATTCTGAAGGTCTTTTCAAGGTCACACAGAGATGGCAGAAATGTATAAATTATAAAATGCCTTAAAACACCTGGATGTTGCTGTATATATATTTTTATATTATTTTTTAAATAGGCCCTAATTATCACATTGTAATAATTATAATATCTACAAAATCACATAAATATGCCAACAAATGTAGTTATTTGAACAGCACATTTTAAAATCTTTAATATAATATCTTGATCTTCTTGATTTTTATCTTGATGACCCATTCCTCAGCATAGCTGCGGGTCTGAACCTCGTCTCCAGCAGACCCTTTCTTGGGCCATGGAAGTCCAGTGCATGATTAGCCCTTCTCCAGAGGCATCTCGAATGTTGTTGTGTACAGCAAGGGAGATTGACCAACACACTGGATGTCTTTCCCAGGGCCTCTTTTTACCTCGTGGGTCCTAGATAGCGGTCAGCGTGTATCGTTTCATCGCAGCATGTGAACTGCCCATCTATGTTTTGCGTTGTTCACATAGATTATCGCATCATTCACCAATGACAATCATTGTATGTCGGAATTGTTGAGCTTTTGTAAACATTGGTTTCGGAGAGTGATTCTGATCAAGTGTCTCTCAAAAGAGGCCTGGTTCACTCTCAATTTGTCCTCAAGAGATTTTGTTAGACACCTCAATCACTTTAGATTTATTGACGACATAGTGTTCATTACAGAGTCGAGCAGCAGAAACCAACCAAATTATGCAGCTTACTCGCTGGTGGGTGCAGGATAGCTAGACTGGAGATGAATATTTCAAAGTCCAAAGTGTCTGGACGGCGTGGGCTAGTGGTTAAGTGACACGGCTCACAATCCGAAGGTGCTGTGTTAGTTCCCCATCACAGCACTGGCCGTTACCCCGGGGAAGCAAACCCTTAGAAAATGCAGGAGGAAGCATGCTGAAGTCGGATGCACTGGGCTAACAGGCGCAAAATAAAAACCACAGTGCAACGCACACCACCTTGGGGAATAGAGAAATAAGGCGAACGCAACAACAACAAAAAACAAAAAAAAAGTCAAAATTCTTGTGCAATCGTTTGGCCAATTTTGATCCAGTCTTCCTTGGCGGGGTGTAACTAGATGTGATCCAGTCTTCCTTGGTGTGGTGCAACTAGAGGATGTTAACAAGTACATCTATCTTGGGACCTCCCCATAATGAAGAATAACCTGGAACCTAAATGGACTGTACGTCGCTGTGCGGACTGGGCAACCTTCTCGAGAATTAACACGGTCCTGGACGGTTGCCAAGTCAAAATCCTGTGAGCCTCTTTCTTCAATTCCACTGTGCTCCCTAGGCTATGGGCTATGTTGCTGAGACAATATAATATACCATTTTATAAAAATAATATAGAAATATAGAAATAATAAACAGACCTCTAGTTACAAATATAAACATAAATTAATCCAACCACAGCAGATTTTTTAAATCCAGCAGTTAATGAGTTAAAATTCTTGCTGAATTCTCATATTGGCAATCAAACTAGTTATTCTACATAATACATGTTACCCAATAATTTTATAAATACCAGGTACAGCACTTTTATTGTAAAATAGTTCAACTTAAAATGGTTTGCAAATATTTGGATAAATAACCATTGTGTCCCTTCCCCTTCCCAAATTTGGTGCCAAGGGTATGTAATCCAAACCAGTCGTGCCACTATGCGACAGTGGTAGTCCTTTATCCCTGCTGGAGCTAACATGGAAGTATGATAGTGATGTTCTAAGTAATGTGTCCAGTCTTCCTGCCCGAGGTTTATATAGGCACCGACATCTTCGGCAGGCTCATTTCCCAGCTTGATCTCGCATTTGCGACAGTATGGATTTTTGTGTTTTTATTTTGTTCATCCATAGAACGAAACCTCATCAAGTTTATTCATGGATTGTTGGGCTTCCTCGGTGGTGTGGCTGATGAGCACAATGTCGTCTGCAAAGAGTAGATTTGTGAGTCTTTTCCTGTTTATATTTATGCCTCTATCTGCGCAATTCAACTTTTGGAAGATGTCCTCGAGGGCTACAGTAAAAAGCTTTAGAGAAAACAAGAGACACAAATTAATTCAAGAAATGTCCAGATTAGATACCAGGAAATATTTTTTAGTCAGAGAATGACGAATGCTTGGAATTCATTGCCGCAGGAAATAATGAAGACAGGATCAATTAATGCATTCAAGAATAGATTGGATGCTCATAGGTATTTTTAGATCCGGTGAATGTAAAAGAAACTGTTTGTAAACAGACTCTGCAGAGTATTCTAAACCAGTATAAAGACGCCAAGTTAAGTTAAGAATACTTGTGATGTTAATAGTGAGTTGTTCATTGTTTACCTAGCCATGATTATGAAAAGAATGTTGACTGATCTTTCTCCCATTATGCAGTTTGCTGTGTCCTATTTGTTTGTCAAGGAGGAGAGTATTTTTAGATTGATAAAGATGTTTGTTGTGTCTTTGCTGTGGATTTTGAAGATCTTTTGTAGGTTTGAAACCAATAATGGAAACAATATATTTATGCCAGCTCTGTGCTGCCAGTGCAAAACATGGCCTTTGTCCAGGGCACGTGAGAGAAGAATCTTGACATGGAAAATGAAGTGTTTGAGGAAGGTCATCGGTGCTACTAGGAAAGACAGAATGCAGAACGACGACATTCATATTATGGAGGGTACTACGTCTTGTGCAGAATATATCTGCGCTGGTTTTGTCATCTCTCCAGATTCCACCCTCATCATCTTCCACTGATGGCTTACAACGCTCGTAGATCTGGCTACAGGGCAAGGGGGCCGCCGCAACGCAGATGGATAGATGAAATTAGAATGATTGTGCAGCCACATGGGCTCACGTTGACTGACACAAGGCATTTGGTGCAGGACAGATGACTAAAGCTCCCCACGACACTTAATGGCACAAGTGGAAAGATAACTAACTTTGTAGGTTTCCTACTCTCTAAGCGCAAACTAATTGTTGTATTTCTGTTGGAGGAGCAAATTAGTGAATTTTTGTTAGTCAGTGATTTTTTGTTGTTGGGCATTTTGTGAAATTTACAAAAAAGAAAGACGATGGTTAATGTGTGAGTGTGCATTTTTTATTGTGAAAACTTATGTTTTGGCTATTGTCCATATTTTTTATGTTATTATGAAAATGTGATTTGTGAAAACTAATTTTTTTTTAGAATAACTGTCTGAAAATCTTATTTTGTAAAAATGTGTTATTGTGAAAATCTCTTATTCTAAAAAAATGTATTGTGTAAATATGTTACTGTGAAAAGCTGAAAATGTGTTATTCTGAAAATATGTTGTTATGAAAATCTTTCATTGTGAAATTGTGTTATTGTAAAACTGTTTGATTGTGAAAATGTGTGTCTGTGAAAATCTTTTTGTCTAAAAAGAGCGTTATTGTGAAAATCTGTTATGCTATTGTTAGCCATGTTTTCTTGTATGTCATGTAATCTTCATTGTAAATTCTCTAATGCATCTTGAAAAAACACATGTTCATCTTGATACTTTCTATAGAGGGCATGTATTCCATAGGAAACATGCATTACCCAGTGGTTACATTATATATTCCAAATGTGAATAAAACAATGTTTCCTTTGACATTTTATTATTATTTATTTATGTGCAAGTTAACTCATTTGCTCCCGCATGCTACTGGAAGCGGCTTATAAATTTATCACTTATAGCCAGAAGCCGGTACCAGCGGCAAGTTTGGTATAATTGGAAACTAAACCTAGAAAAGACTAATTGTGTCAAAATCTGATTCAAATTTTTGAAATACCACAGGAAATAACATAATGGGGATCAAGATGCTGAGCAGTGATCTGCAGGGGTCAGTGATCCATAGCTAACTGCTAGCAAATAAGAGCTGTCAGGAAGACTATTGTACACCTCCACACGGTGATCTTGGATAACAGGTTGTAAAACGGCAGATGGGCTAAGGAGAAAGGATTGAAGAGGGAAGGCTAACCTGGTACCCAAAAATGCCTGCTGAAGTTTGGTGTGTCGGACTGAAAGGTGCAAATATAGCAGTCAAGCTGTAAACTAGCTACACAATGCATTCTGTTTTCCAGACTACATCCTGCTACTTGCAAAGCCCTTTTCAGGGCTTGGCGAAGCGCGTTTCACGGCTTTGTAACAGGAGTTTGAGAACAAAGAAGAAAATGTAAGAAAATAGTTGACAGGACCAACTGGTTATCATCATCATGTAGCATGTCCTTCGCAGAATGTTGTACCCATCACATCCTGTCTGAAAGAAACTCGTATCTCTTGACAAATCTCCAGCTTACCCCAGAGTCATGCCCAAGCATTCCTTGACATCTTGGTGCCATCGCCTTCTTTGTCTGTCTCTGCCTCTCTTGCCCAGCACCATACATTCCATTACTGTTCTCTCAAGACCATTGTGTCTTTTGATGTGGTCAAAGTATTTCGATTTTCTGTTCATGATGGAATTTGTGAACCAGTTCAACTGGTTATCATATTCATCAGGTGCCTGCCGGTTGGGGTTGGTGATCATGGACCTTCGATCACGTGTGTCGTTTACCAACTCTGTTGTTGATTGTCGCCCATGCAATTCTCTCAGGCTGTCCAACATCTTCTCTCTCGGCCTTCCTCTGTCTCTCTTTTCTGCTATCTTTCCTGTTGTCACAACGTGCTTCAAGCCGCCTCTTCTTTACAATCAGTTGTCTTTGTATTTGTGCTTCTTCGAGTACTGTATCATTAGTCTTCTTTGCAGACCATGTGATCCACAGCATTCTTCTGTAAAATCACATCTCCGCTGCTTCAAAAGATCAATGCGCTTGCTTGCTGATTGGCCATGATTCGCTGCCATATGCCAGTGTAGGTTCCACGTAGCATTTAAGAGCTCTCTTTCTCAGTTCCAGCGACAATGTTCTGTTGCAAAATATTCCTTGCATGGTCTTGAAAGACCGATTTTGCTTGGGCTATTTTGTATTTTATCTCATAATTGCAACTGGTTATAAAAGTTGAAAATGAGTCCATGCTTCTTGTCGACAATTATCCATGTCTTGAGTGCTACTAAACCTCGCTTACAACTTTATATGGTTTGACATGGTACATATAAGATAGACTACGATCACAAGTTACTCCGATATATCTCAAGCTATCGCGTCTCTCAATAACACACAAATCAAGGGTTATGTTAGGGAGGTCAAACTTTACATTGAATTGTTCCAGAAGCACGCACAGAACACCGGACTTGGAGCATGATAAAACACAGACCTTATCGAAATTGATCTGTGAGCTTTATCCATGCACCACTGGCGTAAAGTCTCTTGTATGTCCTTGACCATTTCATGCCTATCCGAGTTAATCCTGCATGTGAGGATGGCATCTGGAAATGTCAGCGTGCGTCCTGGGCCTGTGGGTTCTTGTTGTTGAAGGAATGCCCACGATGGGTAGATGTACCCTTTTGCGCGCCTTAAAAACGACATTTGGTGGTGGTTTGTTGTAGCTTTCCTGACATCCCGAGCATACGGATGAAGATTTACCGAGGTTCTCCAGGCGGTTGTGTTTTGCTTGGCTTTATCTGCGTGTCGCTCACTACTACACGGATCACATCGATCCCCCACCTCGTTATCTAGGCTGCCATGAAAACAGCCCGTTTCCAGGAAGGACTACTAGGAAGTCGAGGTGAAAGTCTTGGCAGTATATTTTGCCTGACCCTGACTAACATGCCTAGTTAGTATATTTTGCCTGGCCAGACGTTAGTCTTCCCTCCTATCGCCGGTGGGTTGAAGGTTGGTCACTTCTATTGTGTATACGTTGAACAATAGACTTGACTGGGGTTGGGGGGGGGGGGGAGGGCTTGAGAAACACTGATCATAGTCACCTAGGCACGGATATTTATGATCCCAGGTGGAGTGGAATTGTTCTTTGCATGAGGACAACTGCTATACAACTCACCAGCCATGGATTTATTCCACATTCCCTAAACAGTTTATCTATGTCCCATAATCCACACTGTTATAAGTACTCTCTAAATCAATGGCCATGGAGTCTGTTTCCTGCTTGAAATGAAAACCGCCATAAATGTCGTAAGAAAATGTCCCAGCATTGTCCCTGGTCTCCTCCATTGGTAACTACCAGGATTGTCAAGCAGAATATCGTGTTCTTAACCTGGGTTCTGCGGACCATTGGGGGTATGTGAGGTCCTCTCAGGGTGTCCGCGAAGGCTTGAAGGAATTTTATGAGCTTTACATTTAATATCGAAAGATAAATAGAAAGACATACAAAATAGAGACAGAAATAAGGACAAATCATTATCACCATCACTGGCTCTTTTCGTCTTGTCAGACGATAATGATTGTGCATTTAGAACAAAGCCCGGGCAGAAATATAGAGACCATGTGTTGCCCATGCAGTATGGTCCCTCTCTCGGTCTGCCTTGTTTGCTCCAAGAAAAAGGTAATATGCATTTAGAACAAGGCAAGCTGCAGAAGGTGCCGGATCAGCAGAGCAATGGTCTATCTGTTTACCTATCGGGGCTACACTCCTAGACCAGCTGCCAATCAAGGTTAAAGGCCTGGTCTGCACTGCCACAACACTCATCTGAGGTTGCCTTTCCTCGTTCTAGGATAAGGCATTGTATCATCTTGCGTGTGCTCCTTCGTACATCGTAGGTTGTCAGGTTTGGTAGATGCTGACCAACTTTTGGAATTATCAGAAAACAAGTTGCACAGCTATATTTGACAAAACCCGACAAGATACGCCAGTATCTTATCTGCAAGGCTTCAGATGGTTTGAGTTTTCCTTCTCCTAGATGAGCTGTCTTGCTAGGCTTTCGAGGCCCATTTGCCCGAAACTACTGGTTTTAAGGATCAGTGGCACGCCTTCTGCCTCTCTCTCCTGTTAGTGAAAACAGTTCTGCCGCGCGAAGGCAAGGAGAAGACAAACGCGCGAAGGCAAGTAGATGGACTTTGTTGTCAGAGGCTAAATGAGACACTCGCCATGAGATCATTTATTTGGTATTGACAGTTCATCCTCAACTCCATCCCCAGCTTTAATAACATTTAGAATCAAGGACAAATACAGCATAAGTTAATTTAGACTACATTCACACAATAATATAAATGCCGTTTAAAGCCTGATTAAAATTTTAGCGGTTAAAGGAGGTACCCAGACACCACAGCAGAATTTTCGTCCGTGTTCATAGACTTCCGAAAATACAACCCCTAAGTCAAATATCAAAAGTTTGTTTATATTAAAAATAAGGATAGAAACCGTTTGAAAAAAGTCAGAATACAGAATACAAGTTTCAGTTCCCTGAAATAACAAGGCTTGTAAGTAACATTCAGTCTCAGCATTCTCATTAAGGAAAGTTCTTCGTATCGAGAGATTTCAAGAATTGATGCTAGCCCCAGAGATATAACTTTGGGAGGAAACTACCCCCGGACATCATCTACCATACACAACATGGAAGTCGCTGAACAGACTCCGAACTGGTTTATCACGGTGCAAGAGGAATATGAAACGATGGATATACACAGATGAAGATACATGTGACTGTGGTGAAATACAGGACCTGGTCCACCTGATCACCTGCCCCAACCTCCAAGAAATATGCAATAGGTGCGACATGCTGGAGGCAAATGACAAGGCAATCCATGTCACTGGATACTGGATGGATACAGTAGAACTTAGTGCTTGGACGCGGAAAGAAGAAGAGTTACAGATAGTCAACACTTGAAATAAATTTACAACCAATTTAAACACTGGTGTGGGACCGTCTTCTAAGCCTCAGCGGATTTAAATAAACATAAGAGGGGACGATCTCTGTGGCGAAGTGGTCAAGCCGTTTGCCTCGTGTTCAGACGGTCGGTCGGGGTTCGATTTCGAGCTGCGACGGTCGGTCCATAATGTCAATTTTTTCCGGAGATCCCTGGGTCATCGATGAGCTACGGAGTTCGTGCTTTGTGCGATGCTCTCGACAGATCCATCTGCCGAGAGAGACCGAGCTAAAAAGGGGAAAAAACTCGAGGCAATGAAGTCGAGCCCCCGCTTAAAGTAAAAGAGAGGACGGATTGTCGAGTACCGGTAAAACTGATTCAGAAGGATATATTTTTGTTAATATCATTTAATTTAAAGTGAACATTAGTCTCTTCCTCGCAAGATGCCCACTGTCAACTTTTATTAAGATTTTGTAAATGTTTCATAGCTGATGATATTTTCCTAGATTGTGTAAATATGGATTCAAAATTAAAATACATTAGTAGTGTAAGTTGCAGACTGGTTTGGGGCCTACGAACCCATCATCGTCATTCAGTCCTGCAACTGGTTTTTGGGCCAACTCTATCATCATTATCAAGTCATTCTTCTTCTTCTTCGTTCGCTCTCAATTTCCCGCTACCAAGCTCTGAAAAGCTTCAGAGAACGAAATTCATTGTGTCGTAGTTTACATCTTGACATATCCGACTTCAGCAGGCATTTTTGAGTTCTGGGTTAGCCTTCCCTCTTCGATCCCTTCTCCTTAGCCAGTCTACTCTGCTGCAACCTGTTATCCTGGATCATCGCGTGTAGAAGGGTCTTGGCAACTCTTGTTGGCTGACCCTGATACTAGCAATAAGCTTCGGGTCACTGACCGCTGCAGCTCATGCACTGCTCAGCATCATGATCCCATCAGGTCATTCAGTCCTAAGGCTGGTTTGGAAGCTCATGATTCCATCTTTCCTTTGCTACCTGTTATCTGCGAATGTCTTCTGCTCAGCGTAAAAGTCTTCACCGCCATGTCGATGTATGCTTGTGTCCCAGAGACACATCTTTATCTGCCCCTTCCTCTCTTTCCTTGTACTCTGTCTTTCAGACATTCTTCACTGATCCCTCATGACGTAGGTTGTAGACCAGCCAGGCCAGTCGTTGTTTTTGCATCTTTTGTAGCAGCTTTCTTTCTTCTCCTACTTCCGCCAACAACCTTTCGTTCGATTTTCTCTCTGGCAAGATAAATTTATTCGTCTTTGGATAACCCCACATCTGAAAAGTCTCCAAGAATTTTACTTATTGTCCATGTTTCAGAATCGTACAGCGCCATAAACCAGACATAAGTGGGAAGGATTCATTTCTGTAGCGTCAAACTAATACTGGCATCATATCAGGACTCTGTTTTTCTTTAAATGTCGGCTTTACTATCGCAATTCTAGATCTTATTTCTCTTTGGCATCGTGCATCTGCTGTTATGGGACTTCATGAACTTGCTCGATTGTTTCCGCTTCGAAGGTTACCTTTACTTTCGTTGGTTCTTTGCTATAATCATCGTTTTTTTTTTTCTAAATTTATTTTCATGGTGCAGGCTTTTACCGCTTCGTTGATTTTTATTGAGCGGTGTCTGTAGATTATCCCCTGTTTCTGCTACGTTGTTTGTCTATCAGGGCACCGAGGAGGACCACTTTGTCATGTCATTCCTGGAGTGCGTTCTGAAATGGCAGATCAGACCAATCCGAGCCAGAAAACATATGTCACACTGATGGTAGAAAAACACATTCTGGCCGTCAGACTTAGGCAACTCGTCTCTTGCTTTTCGTGTGGCACATATCCATGCAAGTTCCTTGATTCTTATCAGCTCCACATGTGCCGTGCTAGCAGATATTTTACTACGTCAGGGAAGAGCGGTCAGCAGCAATAATCTCTCACTTTTCAAGGTCAATGTCGCAGTTCTTCATTAAGGATTTCACAGTGGCTTTATAACGTTTTAATTGACCAGAGCGATCTAGATTACCTGACTCAAGCTCGTCAAAGAATACTTTCTTTGAAAGGCGCTCATCTGACATGCGAACACCATGGCCAGTCCATCTAAGCTGCGATTTGGACAAAGTTGCGTGGATGATAAGAGTTTGTAGAACAACTGTCCCATAAACCTTCAATATAGTTGTAAGCTATTATTGCTTTTCTCTGTTTCTTATGCTGCACCTTGCTGTGGCTGTGCCTGGCTTAAGCCGTGGGAAACCAGTCCATTATTTCGTTCAACGTTCCGCTTGACGGCACCCCATAATTCAGCCCAGGTTATCACTACTCAATGGCCTTCCTGTATAGACTGAAACGGCCTTCCTCTTATACCCTTTCACAGGAGGTCACACGATACCTCTCCCAACTTTGTACCCTCAGCACAGTAAGTGCCAAGCTGACCTGAAGGTGGACAAAATCTAGAAGACTCAAGGGCTGAATACGAAAAAACAGCGAGTCAAACACGGACAAAGAAAGCCTGACACAAACATTGGCCCAACACACACTTCTCGCTGCCCTCATCCCAAGGCAGCGGAGTAGTCGGCTGCACATGGGGAGTCTGTAGGGATTTCGGTCGACACACTACGCAAAAACACGCGTCAGTAGTTGAACATGGTAGTGGTCGCTCGA
This sequence comes from Ariolimax columbianus, assembly GCA_036924085.1. NCBI lineage: Eukaryota > Metazoa > Mollusca > Gastropoda > Stylommatophora > Arionidae > Ariolimax > Ariolimax columbianus. The sequence goes on from JAVGWX010000003.1 coordinate 88,538,814, forward strand.
CGCAACGGTCTTAGCTGCCTATGCGAACATTGCCAGCCACTTTAATGGTCCTGAGCACCGAGGTATGGCTGACGTCAGTGTCACTGAACTAGTTTCGTGCTTCACTGACGATCGTCATCGATTCGCCCTTGAGAATAGACTTATCTCGAGGATAGGGTGTCTCCAACCACATGGTATCAATATCTTCCATACTTTTTCTTAAACCCTCACACTGGCCCCCATCTATTTGTCTTCCTTTGCCCCCCCCCCCACCGCCCCCATTCTTCCATCAGTTCTCTTCCCCCCTCTCCCATATCAATATTACGCCTCTCCCGGCTTATATTGCCTACTCTTTGTTCTCCTATCTGGAACACTATCTGGCCACCATTGGCTTATCAGGCATATTCCACCACTTTGTGTTTGACCGCTCCGATTCAGTTTCAATCGAGCGCTTGGCACAGCCGGTCGCGTAGACAGGAAGCGTCTACTACCAGAAACAGATGAGTTGACCATTTTTTCTTATATGTTGATTTGTTAGTTCAGTGTTGTTGTCCCTGATGAAGGCCTATTGGTCGTAACGTAGGTTTTGTTTGTGTTCTCGTCTAGGTGCGGTATCTGACCATACCCATTTTAAAATTTTGATTAAGCTCAACCTGAATCAACTTTTACTAGTTTCTTTCATGTTTGTTTTTTTCTCACTATACGAACATTATTATTATTTTTACTTCCTCATCAGCAAATATCATTGCCTCCAGTTGATCGTCGCCCCCCCCCCCACCCCCCGCCCCCCATATTGCATTTCTTCATAGCCTAGGCCTTCATCACATCTGAGGATACATTGAACAGTCAAGTAAAAATGGACATTATTATGACAGTAATTGTCTAATATGTACTTAGTCTGTTGTTCCAGTATTCAGAAATAAAACAAGAACCTGAATTTATCAAATAACCTCAGCTTAACTTCACTGGTTTGGAAGGTTCTACATAGTCTGTAAACAAGCAGTTCTTTCCATTCCACCGATACTAAAAATAACTGAGCATCCAATTTATTTTCGAGTGCATTAACCGAGCCTGCCTCTACCACATCATGTGGCAATGCACTCCGAGCATTCAACCACTCTCGGATTAAAAACAATAATTTCCTAATATCTAATCTGGACCTGTCTTTAAATAATTTGTGGATATGTCCTGTTGTTCTTGTAGCCGGTTGTACTTTGAAAAACTTGGTAAAGTCTAATTTACCTTTACCATTTACTAATTTATAGACTTGTATTAAGTCACCTCGAACCCTTGTCTGTTCTAGACACTGTACACCAGTTTTTCTGAGTCTTTCCTGATAACTAAAATTATAAAATGTCATATTGCTTATATTTCTAAAATTGTACTATATTGATTAGTTTTATAGCTCTTCTTTGTATCCTTTCTAGCATGTTTATATCCCATCTGCAATAAGGACTCCCCACCTGAACACAGTACGCCAATGCTTTATACGGTTGGACTATCACTTTCTTAGCTCTTATGTGTAATGTTTCTTTTTATCGTACCCAGTATTGCATTATCCTTTTTCACAGTCACCTGGACTTGTTCCCTCACCTTACCTGTATGATCAATTATAACACATAGGGCCTTTTTCTTTTCAATTTTCCAAATATTGTTCTCTCCCATCCTGTAAATATACTCCTTATTGAATCTACACATGTGCATAACTGTACATTTATGTACATTAAACTCCATCTGTCAGCTCTCAGAACATTTTTAATAGTATTTAAGTCCGATCTCAATAGATCTTCCTCTGTCTAGTCTCGAACACACACATGTTATGGGGTGGGGGGGGGGGGGGGGGAACACACATTTATATTTTTTGTCTCGTTTCTTATAGCAGCGCTATAAATCATTCATTCGGACGTCAGCTTGGAATAAACACGTTAAAATAGTTGGGTTTTTTTGTTTTGTTTTCTGATAGCAATCTAGACGTCATAGGCATTTATACTTGCATATTATAATTTGTTGAGACGTTGCAACTGAAGCCAAAATTAATTATCGCCATTTGAATGCCGTCCACGACACGTAATAAATAGATTCATGATTTTAATAACAGACCTCTTGAACATGAACCGTATGTGCAAAACATTAAAATCTCTGGCTACAGCGTAGTCTCAATACGTGTTGGAAATGCATGAATTAATCATTAGACATAGGGCGATAACTGAAGACTGTCTCACTGTCTCAAATTATTTATACCTTGGTCAGCTAATAACGCATGATGGCGCATGGAAAAGGGAGATCATAAAGATAATTGCAATGACTAAGAATACTTGTAACAGCATCAGACATACACTTAACTCCAAGCAGATAACTCAGAACTAAAAATGGAAAGCATTCAATGCAAATATGCATTCACTTTTATTATACGGAGAAGAAACCTGGACACTGGTCCTGTCGGTGTTCCTCTGTGGAGCGTGAACGGTTGCAGCTGACCTTCGGCAAGGGATGCGGGCCTTGGGGGGGTGAGATGTTTCCCAAGACTATTAGGCGTCGCGTGCTTGGACCGAGTCGCGGGTGGGGGGATGCGGGATGGAGTTGTAGCAGCAGAGGGGAGATCTCTTGGCGGCTGTCAGAAGAGGGGGACTCGCTTGGTGCGGTCACATGTCGAGATCGAGTGGTATTTCGGGTACGATCCTCCACGGAGGGGTGAGGGGCGGACGGCGATGGAGCCTCATATGAGTAGCAGAGTCTGTCGTGTCAGGATTGGTTTTTACAGCTGTATGAGAACACATCTTGCAGCACAAGTCTGATACTGTCGATATTAGCGTGCGATGGGCAACTATTATTTATATTAATTTTTTTTAATGTGCGCATGTATATATCGTATATATATATATATATATATATATATATATATATATATATATATATATATATATATATATATATATATATATATATACATATGGTTATGCCCGAAGACGCCATAAATTGCGAATAAAAAAAACAAATCCAGCTGAAATATTAACTGTACATTCCACGCGCGATTTGTAGTTCAGCCCAACTTATTCCCCGACGCTAATATGCTTCATTTACGAGTTATGGACACATAATTATGTATATTTTTTGTCGGAAAATAGAAAAAGCATGAGACAATTTGCTTGACACGTGTGAGATACCACGTGACTGTGACCTTTCAATCCCGGGCAATGCTGTTACTGGTTTACTGACACAGTTTAGACATGCGCATGTGGTCGAAAAGTTTGGATGCCTGCCTGCTGACATGGGTGGCAGCGGATTAAATCTCCCGTCCTGCTCCTTTTTTTTACTTGCTCAGTCATTTGAATTTACTACAGAATTGTGTGTGTTAAAAAAATTGTTATGATTTCAGTGGATATATATTTTTAGATAAGATTGAATTGGCGGAATTCTTGGAATAAAAGCATTGTCATGTGCTGGAAGGGTGTGAAAGAGATGGGTCGATTGTTGATATTTTCACAGACAGTAAAGAAGACTAATTACTTTGTGCTTGAAGAAGCACATACACAAATACAGCTTATGGCAAATGTGAGGACAAGGCGTTTATCATTTGTCGGGCAAGTCTTGAGATCAGACGAATTGAAACACACCATGATATCCGGCAGAATCGCAGAGAAGAGGACATTAAACATTCACACACACACACACATACACACACACACACACACGCACGCACGCACGCACGCACACACACACACACACACACACACACACACAGAGAGAGAGAATATTTAACAGCTTGAAGGAATGGCCCAGGGGATGATCGACAACAGAACTGATGAACGAACTATGTGATACGAGGAAGGGGAAATGCATATTCGCTAACGCCAACCGGCAGGGCAGATGATGAAGATGGTTGAATTAGAAGGAGGAATACATTTGCCTAGTTGATGCCACATTCTTGAACGTAGCACACAAAGTGGAAAATGTTTTCTTTCCAAGAATTCCTCTAATTCCATCCAATCTTAAAATTGTTATTTCACGGGCGAAGTCGGCTACTACAGCTAGTATTATTATATATTGGGACTGATTTACTAACAAGAGTGCGAGCAGCGACTCTGAATCTACAAATGTTGAAAAGCTTTGTGAATTTATAATTTCTGCAGGATTTTTTTCGTGTTTTTGTTTGGATCCCATAAAATCGTTTGATTCACTTGTTCGTCTTTATCACTTTTGGATTAATTTGTAGAACTTTCTTTCAAACCTGGACGATTACTCCACACTCGGCAGGATATTGGTCTATGTGATCGACAGGGCATGCTTTCCAATAAAATGAAGAGCTGTCTACCATAGTCTTAGTTGACCTGCATTTCTACAGGGGCATTAACCACTGTGCAGGTCTCTTCTCTGATGTGAGCTTGATGTAGCCAGGAGGAAGATTTCCTGCTTAACGGGCTAGACTCAAACAGCTTATTACTCCGCTATGGAGTGTGGTTAACTGATGAACGAATCCACCAAATACTCAAACATTAGAGCAAAGTAGACCCGCAGTTCTGTTAGGCACCATCTATGCTTATCGTAACACACCACAGAAACATGGCGGGTAGTATGCCATGTCACACAGTTAGTCGCCTCTTACGATATGCTCTGTGTGAGGCAGGGGTGCTATTCTTGTCCTTATCTTACAGATAGAGCCCGGCAAACCCCTTGGGGCTACCATAGTTGAATACGTACTAGTAGTTGCCTCGTAAGCCATGTTCTCAGCCAGGCAGTCAATTCTATTTTGGTCCGTGAGACAGATGTAGCCTTCTACCCTGGATGGGGCATTCATTCTCCTAGAAGTGAGCGACACGCGGGTGAATCCAAGCAAAGCACAACCGCCTAGTGGACTACGGCTCACCTTCATCAGCACGAGTGTGATGTGATGAAAGCTACTGCAAGCTGATGCGAGGAAAGCTACTGCAAACCGCCATTCAACACCCTATTCAGGGCACACAAAATAGTAAAATTAGTCATTGTCGGCATTCACAACAACAATGGATAGATTGGGGGAGAAGAGACGAACATCTGGTCAGACAAAACATACTGATCAAGATACCTACATTAGGGCCAGGTAAAATATACTCATCGAACATGTTAGTCAAGGTCGGGTAAAATTTACTGATCGAACATGTTAGTCAGGGTCAGGTAAAATATACTGATCGAACATGTTAGTCAGGGTTGGGTAAAATATACTGATCGAACATGTTAGTCAGGGTCAGGTAAGATATACTGATCGAATAAGTTAGTCAGGGTCAGGTAAAATATACTGATCGAACATGTTAGTCAGGGTCAGGTAAAATATACTGATCGAACATGTTAGTCAGAGTCAGGTAAAATATACTGATCGAACATGTTAGTCAGGGTCAGGTAAAATATACGACTCCTACCTCATCTTCCATGCAAGTTTCCATAGATACTAGTTGTTCTTTTAGGCAACCTAGCTAACGAGGTGGGAGATCGACGTGATCTCCGTATTAGTGAGCGATACGGAGATAAAGTCACGCATAGCACAAACGCCTGGATGTCTTCGGATCCGACCTCATCAGCACACTTGGGCCCGGAGGAAAGCTATTGCGCCCTGCCACTTAGCACCATTTTCAGAGCGCACGGAAGAGGAAACATACTCATCGTCGACATTAAACAACAACAACAGCATAAGCAGCAACAACAACAGCAGCAGTAACATATCAGAATGTATGATATTAGGAATAATTACATTACTTAGGAAGGTATTTTCTAATTTATTATTGGTGAAATGTAACTTCTCTGGAACATCGTCTTATAAGACAATATATATATATATATATATATTCACACAAATGGAATTTAGAACCATTTAACTTGAGGTGAATAATGACCGTTAAGATACCGTCGTAGTTCTGACCATAAACGATGCCGACTAGCGATCGCAGGAGTTGCTTCGATGACTCTGCGGGCAGCTTCCGGGAAACCAAAGTGTTTGGGTATAGTTGCAAAGCTAAAACTGAAAGAAATTGATGGAAAGGCACCACGAAGAGTGGAGCCTGCGGCTTAATTTGACTCAACACGCCAACACTGAAATGATTGACAGACCGAGAGCACTTTCGTTGGGTCTAATAGGGAACGTGTGTTGGAATTAGACCCTCGGAAATCTGGGGCTAGTCTCTCGGTGGCTCGATTGGCACGCATCCAATGTTCGATAAAGGAATTGACGGAAGGGCACCACCACGAGTGAAGCCTGCGGCTTAATTTGACTCAACACGCCAAAACTGTAAAATGATTGTCAGACTGAGAGCACTTTCTTTGGGTCTAATAGGGAACGTGTGCTGGAATTAGACCCACGGAAGACAGGTCAGTTTTACCCTCTTAATGAAAGAGCGTTGCTACGGTAATCCTGCTCAACCCTAGAGGAATCGCAGGTTTCAGACACTTGGTCATTGACTGACTAAAAAGCCCACTCTTGATTCGTTGGGTCTAATAGGGAACGGGTGCTGGTATTAGACCCTCTTAAGACAGGTCAGTTTTACCCTACTAATGACAGGGCGTTGCTACGGTAATCCTGCTTAATTCGAGATGAATAAGCAGGTCGCAGACATTTGGTCCACGTGCTTGGCTGATAAGCCAATGGTGCGAAGCTACCATCTGAGGGATTACGGCCGAACGCCTCTAAGCCGAAATCCCGCCCTAAATCTCAGCACCACTGCGATGGGAGGCTACGATATGGTTGGGACCTGAGGCTCGCGTTTCAGCCCGACCCGGTCGAGCCGCAGAAAGAGGTCTTTGCCGTCCGCCGATCAAAGTGGGCGGGAAGCTGCTCGATACTTACCTCATACGTCGATGAGGTGTGAAACCACTAGCAGAAGACTTAGTTCTCGGCCCGGGTGTCGGAAGCAGTAGAGCAGCCACCTCACTGCGAACTGTTGAGACTCAACCCTTGATCATGAGACATGTTCGCACATCAAGCGAACAACATCTCCGTGCCATGACCAGGCTTGTCCCCTGGTTAAATACACTCCTTTCTCGCTATTTACTTCTGTCTGCTATCAGTCATCCCAATGGACGCAGAAGAGATGCAGCCAGCGGACATTGCACCTCTGCACTATTGTGACAACCTCTCAGGTGGCGGGGAATGCAAGGCGTACCATCACTGCAGTGAAGCCGAGAAAATAAAGGGAGCAAAGAGATACCCCACTCACCTGCATATGCTACGTTTATGGCAGGACGAAACGATCCTGGGATACAGACACACTGGACTGCCTCTCGTCCGGGATAGTACAAACTAGTACATAGTCCATCATATACTATCATATCATCACCACACCCTATAGACACGAGTGGTGAAGACTCGATAGTCCTGCAAGACAACGTCTCTAAGAGAGACAACTCTGACCACCAACAACTGCTGCCTTGCAGATAGGCTGGGGACAGCCAAAGGCTAAGGAGGGCATCCCTACAGAAACGAGTGTTGAAATCGGATGCACTGGGCCACAGGCTTAACGAAATAGTGCAACGTATATCGCTGTATGATGACGGTACAACCTATCAGAAAAAAGTATGGCGCTCATCCTGTAGAGTCCTGCCAGGCAGCGAGAGTGCCGGGCCTCACGCCTCGAAGGGGCCCACCCAATGCTACTGGGGGTCACCCACATATGCTATGGAGTCAAGGCACAAGGTGATGGGGCAAAAACTATTGACCAAAAATACAAGACCCTCAGAATACTACAGTGGAATGCGGAGGGAGTCATTAACAAAAAAGCTTTCCCTAATACATCACTTGCATGAAGGTAAGATTGACGTGGCATGTATCCAAGAAACGCACCTCAACAACAACCACAAATTCTCAATCAGATGATACCAGACCTTCCGTCTGGATAGAGAAGGTCACAAAGGAGGAGTTTTGATACTGACACGTAACTGCATACCGAGTAGCGCGGTAGCTGTAAATCACACCGGACAAGCAGAAATTGTAGGAGTCGATATTATGACACAAGAAACGAAGATCCGCATCTTCAACCTGTACGGCCCACCAAACAAAGACCTGTCGCTCTCGAGTATGGAGATCAAGGACTCCAGCTGCTTAGTAGTTGGAGACTTCAACAACCACTCGGAGAGATGGTGATATTCGGACACAGACAACAGAGGTGATGAAGTGGAAGATTGGGAGATAGACACAAATCTCTATCTTATCAATAGGCCGGAGGATAGCCCTAGCTTCTATTCTAGAACATGGCATACCACCTCTACTCCAGCCTTTTCCACGGTGGATATTCACCACAAAATAGACCGCCAGGTGCTAAACCAATTGGCAGGTAGCGACCACAGGCCAATTAGGCTAGAAGTTGAAATGGAAGTAGGCCCACAGGAAATAAAACCGCTCCCACGTTGGAATTATAAACGAGCCGACTGGGACAGATTTGCAATTGTGACAGATGGGCTGTGTGAAACCATCAACACACGAAATAACAATATGAAACCCTTGGTGGAAAGCCTAAGCAAAGCAATAATGCATCATCCACTGAAACCATCACAAGAGGGGCAAGGAAAAACTACAAGCCTTATTGGAATGATGAATTGCAGAAAGCGGAAGACGAAGTCTCAAATGCTAGGAACATGGCAGAGAGAGAACAATCTATGGAGGCAAATATCGCCATCAAAGCCACCACGGCGAAATACAAATACACTTTAAACCAAATAACAAGAGAAAGTTGGAAAAACAAAAAAGAAAGCCTCAATTTAGACAAAAAAGGGAACAAACTATGGAAGTTAGTCAGAGCCATGAATGACGAAACTCATCAAACAAACAAATTACCATCAAGCAGGGCGACAACATGCTCACTGGAAAAAAGTCAGCAAACGCCTTTATAGAACATTATGCCAGAGCAAGCCGCATTGATGTCACTACAAATAGGCACACAGCCATTAATGAAGAACAAAAGAGGCACGACAACATCAATATGGCACCAGAGGAGCACATGAGGGCAAAACTGACAATGAATGAAATAGAAGAGGCCATGAGAACTTTAAAGAAAAGAAATCGCCCGGAAAAGATGGCGTAACAAACGAAATCCTGATGGGGCTGGACCAAACAGCAAAGCAAAAGTTACTATCAGTCCTGAACCAAAGCTGGAAAAGGGGAATTGTACCTCAGGCATGGAAAGACGCTGTACTTATACCATTACCAAAGAAAGAAAAGATAGAACTGATCCAAATGGATACAGGCCTATCAGTCTACTGAGCTGCGTAGGAAAACTGATGGAGCGTATTATAAACACCAGACTGACGTGGCATCTGGAAGAAAAACACATACTAATTCCACAGCAAGCAGGCTTTAGACAGCACAGATCCACTGAGGATCAGATCACTCTCATAGCCCAAGAAATAGAGGATGCTTACCAGGAGAAAAAACATACAGTAGCGGTTTGGGTGGATTTAGAAAAGGCATTTGACAAGGTCTGGAAAGTCAAGCTACGAAGAAGTGAAGTTTGTGGGAAAATGTACAGATGGATCAGCCACTACCTCAAAAACAGAACAGCCAGAGTTCAAGTACAAGGGCAGATGAGCAAATAGGTGGCACTTGAGCAGGGAGTACCCCAAGGAGGAATACTGTCACCCACACTTTGTCTGGTGTATATAAATAACATCACAGAGAAAATACTAAGAAGAGTCCACAGCTACATGTTTGCAGACGATCTGGCTATGAGGACCTCTGAAAAGAATCTCACCATAGCAAGTAATCGGATGCATCAGGCTCTAACATCGCTGGAGGAGTGGGCGAACTCATGGCTGGTCAAAATAAATGAGGAAAAAACAACATGTACGATATTCTCGCTTTCAAACAAACCCCAAAACACCAAAATAAGTTTTAACGGCAAATATCTGCGGCTAAACGACAACCCAAACTACCTGGGAGTCACATTTGATCGGCGCATGACATGGAAAAGTCAGATCGAGAGAAACCGAATGAGAGCAAGAGAAAGAATGGCAATCATGAGGAAAATTGCTGGCACAAGCTGGGGAGCAGACGAAAGTATACTAAAGAAACTGTACACTGGAAGAGTGAGACCAGTTCTCGAGTATGGCATTGCGGCATGGACAACAGTAGCAAAGGCAAACTTTGACAAAATTAGCAAACTCCAAAACCAAGCCATGAGAGTTATAACAGGAGGCATGAAGTCAACGCCAATTGTAGAACTGGAAAAGATTACAAATCTGCAATCCATGACCGACAGAAGAGACTGCAGAGCCCAGCAGCAAGCAGAGAAACTCAGTAGACTGACAGACCATCCAATGCATAAGAGACTAAATAATTTTGGAAATGGGAAACTAAAGCTGAGAAACTTTGCAGAAATAGCCAAAGCAAAGATGAGCGAAGACCCTATGAACGCATTAACAACACCAAAGCCCATCCCTATTGTACGCAAACCTACCTGGAGGCAGCATATATTTCCACAGGTGGTAGAAAATATACCAGGTATTTAAAACAAGAACAGCCAGACTGAAAAAGAAAGAAGAGATATAACCCTGAGGTACATAACGAAAAACTACCCAAGCATGGACTGGACCCATGCGTACACCGACGGCTCTGTAACAAACACAACCCAGAACGGAGGGGCAGGGGTATTCCTGAGCCTACCAAATGGTAGAAAAATAACACTGTCAGTGGCAACTGAAAAATACTCAAGCAATTTCAGAGCGGAGGCAGAGGCACTGAGGGCTGCAGTAGAAGAAATGGTGACATGCAAAAGAAATGAAAGCCATATATTCCTGTTTACAGATGCCCTGGACGCAGTCACAGCACTAAAAAGCCCGAAAAATACTGAACTTAATAATTTAAGAGCAGTACTCTGTCAACTATGCCAGCAGTCCGCACCAAAAAGAGTAGTGGTACAGTTCCATCCCACTGTAACATCCAAGGCAACGAGGAGGCAGACAGACTGGCAAAAGAAGGTACAAGACTACCACAACCAGATACTAGTGTGACCTACGAAGAGTCAAAACGGCTTATTAGAGCTAGATACATGACCAAATGGGAAACAGAACATACTGGCTACACAAAAAACGATGCCTAGTACCAGTTAAACAGAAGAGAGCAGGTCGTGGTCTTCAGACTTCGAACTGGCCACAATAGACTGAGGTACGACATATTCAATAAATTGAAGATAGGTGGCACTGACGAATGCACGTGTGGTACTGGGAAAATGACCGCTGAACATCTGCTGCAAAACTGCCCGACATACGAGGATACGACCATCACCAGTGGCAACACTAGACAAGCTCTATGGCAGTGTCGACAGCCTCAGGATTTTCGAAAAAATACAGGTTGACGTCTGACAGCGTACGAAGAAGCAGAAGCAGAAGAAGAAGAAGAAGAAGAAGAAGAAGAAGAAGAAGAAGAAGAAGAAGAAGAAGAAGAAGAAGAATGAAAGAGATCAAGACGCTGAGCACTGCATGAGCTGTTGCGACCCAAAGCCTACTGCTAGCGTCATGACAAACAAACCAGAACTGCCAAGACTATTCTTCACCTCCATGATCATCTTGGATAACAGACTGCAACAGGGTAGACTGGCTAAGGAGAAGTGATTTAAGATAGAACGCTAACACGGTACTTAAAAATGCCACGCATATAAATATAGGATGTGTCGGACCAAAATCTGCAAATATCACAGTCAAGATGTAAACTACGTCACAACGCATTTTGTCCTAAGGACTACATCCTGCTACTTGCAAAGCCATTTTCATTTCTTAAATTAACTTCTGTAAACTGGTTTAGAAGGCACTGCAGAGTATGCATACAACCTGAGTATTTTATATTCTTAGTCCTAACGAGGTCTGGGCTGGAAGTTCCACTCGTTAAAGGAAAGTGAAATGTCTGATATAGCCTCTTCTTTCCAAGTGTAGAGATCGCCGCTGGATTTACTGTTCGGCTTGCCGTACAGAAGTTTCCATGCCAATGGCCCCTCCTACATTATTGTGTACCCAACAGTACTTCAATGAGTGGTCTTCTGTTTCTTACAGAGCCTGTTGTGGGGCGCGACCGGGTACCCGGCGGTATGACTGAGTGGGCAGATTGGGCTCTTTAGCCTTGGTTGGTAGCCAATCTATGAGAAGGTAAAGTCTGACTCTAAATCCGGGTAAACGAAGCTCGTTAGCCTGTTCAGGTAGTTCACCTACGAGAGGAGGAACTCTGATTTTAAACCCACAAGTCCCAGAGAGTGCTGGCTACTCCTGGGACGATGAGAGTATCATCGGATGTCTTGAGTAACTAGCATCTGCGGGCAACGACTCCACTACCTTCTGGAAACCTCGGGAGATGGTAGGGCTCCGGGAGTAAGCCCAGACAGAAAATCCGAGTGGTAGCGCCTAAGGCCGATGGTTTCACAATTCCAAATCATTCTGGCAGCTCCTGCAACTGAGCTGGTGCCAAATTGTCATGTTTTGCATTCCTTTGGATTACGCCAATGAAGCGAGAGGGAGATCCTGCAGTTTGGGCAACCCAGGTTCTCCATATTTAGGGCCCAGGCTTGCGGCCTGGAGAGGCTATTCCAGCCTCACTCTTGAGTGAGGACACAACACTGAAGCTGACAGTTTACGGGTTATAAGTCCCAACCGATTAGCTTTGGGAAGAGGCGCAACGGGTCAGCTTCAAGGGTGGGAGGGATCATCGTATCCCATTGTTCGACTACCGCCCTCCTCAGCTGGGCAGCCCCCGGTCAGTGGGTGTCGACTCGCCAGCAGGGCAGCCCCCAGTCAGTGGGTGTCGACTCGCCAGCCGGGCAGCCCTCCGGTCAGTAGGGTGTCGACTCGCCAGCCGGGCAGCCCTCCGGTCAGTAGGGTGTCGACTCGCCAGTCAGGCAGCCCCCGGTCAGTAGGGTGTCGACTCGCCAGCCGGGCAGCCCCCGGTCAGTAGGGAGTCGACCCGCAAACATCTGCCGGCTCCAGTGGGTGCCTGCAGCTTAGTTCATGCATGACAAGCGGATGCTAATTTTGCACCAAACAAAACCAAAATGAAAAAGAAGACTCCAGCTTGAACGTCCGTATTATGTGCACATGCATCTCCGATGATCTTCGAGAAGTTGGAGATGCAAGAAAACAGCCATCATTGATAGGGAGCTCTCTCGGTTGAATGTGGACATAGCTGCTCTACAGGAAACCAGACGTGCCTCTAGTGACTCATTAAGAAAACTACACTTTCTTCAAGAAAGGTCGTGAAACTGAGGAATCTGGACAGCATGGTGTTGGCTTTGCTATGAAAAACACACTTATGGCCTCAGTCGATCCTCCTTCGGAAGGCTCCGAGAGGTTACCGGCCATTCGCCTCATCACCGCTACAGGTCCTGTTAATATACTTAGCGTCTTTGCCCCACCCCTGACATCTCCGGTGGAGGCGAAGGATCAATTCTATGGACAGCTGTTGAAAATTATCAAGAACAGCCACAGAGAAGAAGCACTCATCCTTCTCGGCGACCTTAATGCTAGAGTAGGTGGGGACAAGATAGAATGGCGCAGCTGCCTTGGAGATCATGGTATTAACAGGGTAAATGACAATGGTCAGAGGTTGCTGGAACTGGGCCCTCAACAAGATCTATGTAACACAAATACTTTCTTCAAGGGCAGGCCGCAACATAAAGTATCCTGGAAACACTCAAGGTCACATCGATGACATCAAATCGACTTGATTGCCACCATACGTTCAGCTCTAAACATGGTCCTCTCCACTAGAAGCTATCACAGTGCAGACTGCGACTCTGACCATGCTCTTGTATGTAGCAGGGTACGCTTACAGCTTCGCTCAAGATGCCGCTCTAAACAGATGGGACATCCCCGTATCAACACTACGCAGATGATGATTTCTTTCAAGGTGGTGAGGTTTGTATCTGACCTGAAATTTGCTCTTAAGGGAGGATCTGAGTGTGACGCCACAGCTAAGTGGAACGTTATGAAAAGTGCCATCTATAATACAGCATTAGCTACGTTTGGCACGAGTGAACGGTCCAATCACGATTGGTTCAATGCACATCTCGCAAGGATGGAACCAGTAATTTAATCCAAGCGAGACGCTTTCATACCAAGGTGAGGACGGTGCTCATTAGGGAGATGATATTTATGGATGATGTAGTTCTAGTGATCAATAGTGAGGAGGCATTGCAAAGACTGAGAGACAGATTCGCCGAGAGGTGCAAGCAGTTTGGTCTCACCATAAGTCTGGAAAAGACAAAGGTCTGCGCACATGGTACTACCACTACCCCATCCATAAAGAGTGATGGCGTCACTCTGGAGGTCGTCAACAGTTTCAGTTATCTGGGGTCTACCATCAGCAACACTCTCTCTCTCTCTCTCTCTCTCTCTCTCTCTCTCTCTCTCTCTCGAGAAGGAGATAGATAGTAGGTTTGGCAAGGCGAGTTCCGTCATGGCCCGCCTGACGAAGAGAGTCTAGGAAAACACTGCGCTGTCTCACTACACCAAGGTCCGGGTCTATCAGACCTGCTTTCATGGCACTCTCATGTATGCAAGCGAGACTTACTTGGAGCACTTACACTAAACAAGAACGGCGACGGCGGCTGAACACCTTTTACATGAGGTGTCTATGGCGTATATTGGGGATTGGGTGGCAAGATAGATTGTCACATAATAGGGTCTTACAGAGCACAAACACTCACAGCGTGTACTCGAGGATGAGCCAGCGACGTCTACGGTGGTTGGGACATGCTTATCGCATGGTAGACGAAAGGCTGCGAAAGAATATACTTTATGGATAGCTAGCCATTGAAGTTAGAAGAATCGGTCTTTCCACAATGAGATTCGAGGACTTATGCAAGAGGTACATGAAGTCATGCGACATCCCATCCGAGGGCTGGGAAGAAATTTCTCAGGATCGAGCTATCTGGAGAGTCAGTTGAAGGGGACATAGTGACTGCCGACGCTCGTGGAGGTCTTCTGGCTGCAGAGAAAATAGAAAGACTGAAGAGATCAAACAACAGACAGGCAAGCCAGCTTCTTCAGTATGGTTGTACGGTCTGTGGCAGGGAGTGTTACTCGCGGATCGGTCTTTACAGCCATAGCAGACAGTGTCGAAATACAGAAAACAGAGCTGGACAAAACTCACAGAGCGCCGCGCATGTGGTCTATAGAGACTGAGGTGACTATGATACCTTGTATTAGCTACCTGTACTTCTACAATGGCGCATGCCCATGTGCAGGTCCCAGCTCTGGCGTGAGCTGGATATAGCCGGGAGAAGGGTTTCCTGCTTAGCGGGCTAGGCTCGAGCAACTTATTATTCCGCTGCGGTAGGTCTGTAACCGATGTTCGAGTCCAACTTAATAGACTCAAAAACTAAAAGTATACAAGTAGAGCAACGTAGACCACCCATTCTGTTGATCTCCATATCTGCTGCTTTTAACAAACCACCTAACCATTGCCGATGGTTTGCAATGTCTCACAGTTAGTCGTCTTTTACGACGTCCTTTCTGTGGGGCAGTGGTACTATTCTTGTCCTTGTTATACGTAAAGACCCCGAAAGACCACTCGGGTACTTTTATAACCACTTGATATAAAAATATATATGCGTATCCAACCTATTCTTGAATGCATTAATTGACCCTGCCTCCACTATTTCCAAATATTCACAACTCTCTGACTACAAAAGTATTTTCCTTGTATCTAATCTGGACCTTTCTTTAATTCATTTGTGAATTCCTCTTGTTCTTGTTGTGATTTGAAAAGAAAAGAAAACAAATTGTTACAGTCTAATTTATCCTTTCCTGTTGGTTATTTTATAAACCTGAATGTAGAAGAAGAAAAACCAGATATAATAGGATTAACAGAATCATGGACATATGAGGAGATTGCAGGTAATGAAGTTGAAATTGAGGGATATACAATGTTAAGGAAAGATAGGATAATTGGAGACAAGACTAAGGGAGGTGGCGTTTTATTATTCTGTATAAATTATGTTAATATAACGATCAAAGATTATTTATCATGTGGTAACAAAAATGAAAGTGTATGGGGAGAAATAGAAAGTGGGGGTGAAAAAACAGTGATTGGAGTGTGCTATAGATGTCCATCAAGTCAAAAAGAGGAAGATGAAGAGCTGATTAGTAGCATAGCAAAGGCAAGTGAAGGGGAAGTATTATTAATGGGAGATTTCAACTTTCCAGAAATAAAATGGGATATGGCAGAAGCACTTGTAGAGTCAAAACCTTTTGTTAAGTGCATAACTGAAAATTTTTTAATTCAATATGTA
This sequence comes from Ariolimax columbianus, assembly GCA_036924085.1. NCBI lineage: Eukaryota > Metazoa > Mollusca > Gastropoda > Stylommatophora > Arionidae > Ariolimax > Ariolimax columbianus. The sequence goes on from JAVGWX010000003.1 coordinate 88,555,022, forward strand.
GAAGCAGCCACCAGAGGCAAAAACATACTCGACCTAGTTTTTACTACAGAGGAAAATATGATTGAAAACGTTACCGTTGGGGAACTGTTTGGCTCAAGTGACCATCAAATCATCCGTTGGGATCTTATTGCAAGGAAAGAAGTAAAGATAAACACGCGAACATACGACTACTCTAAGGCAGATGTTAAGAGGATGAAAGAGGCAGCGAACCACATAATCTGGAAAGATATTGTCGTAGGAACAGATGTTGAACAGGAGTAAGAAAGTTTTAAAACAGTTCTAGAAACGCTAAAAGAGGAATGTGTTCCATGTAGGGAGGTAAACCCCAAGCGTACAGAGTGAATAACTAGATTTGTAGTGAAATGTAGAAGAGCAAAAAAAAAAGCATGGAAAAAATATATAGGGGCAGGTAAATCAAAAGAAACATATGTAAAATATTTGGACAAGCAGAACATATCTCATAAAGCGAATAAAACAGCAAAAATAGACTTTGAAAAAAATACTTGCTCAGAGGATCAAGACTGACAGTAAAAGCTTCTTTTCTTATGTTAGGAATAAACAAAGAACGAAAGACAAAGTAGGCCCTCTCATAGACAGTACAGGGAAAATAATAAGTGAGAACACGGAGGCAGCTAATCTGCTCAATCAGTACTTTGGCACAGTCTACACAAAAGAGGACTGCTCCAAGATCCCAGAGCCTATAGATATTTTTCAAAGAGACATGAATACAGCGGGATTAAGATCAATCTGTATTACAGAGGAAATGGTTTTTAAAAAATTGGAGGGGTTGAAAGTGAATAAATGTTCAGGTCAAAATGGTATTCATCCAAAATTGCTGTATGAAATTAGAGACCAACTAGCAAAACCATTGGCTATATTATGTTCTCAATCACTTACAAAAGGGATTGTTCCACGGGATTGGAAAGATGCAGGAGTGATCCCCTTATTCAAAAAAGGCAAAAAATCAGATCCAGCAAATTATAGACCGGTGAGTTTAACGAGCATAGTCTGTAAATTGTTAGAGTCAATAATCAAAGAAAACATTGTAATGCATTTAGAAAAATTTTATCTAATTAGAAATAGTCAGCATGGGTTTACTAGAGGGAGATCATGCTTAACAAATCTATTAGAAATCATGGAGGAGGTTACTAAAATCATAGATAAAGGGGAGCCAGTGGATGTTATTTATCTGGATTTTGCAAAGACATTTGATAGAGTACCTCATCAAAGATTATTTCGAAAGTTAAAATCACATGGAATAGGTGGGGAAGTTGCCAAATGGATTGAAAATTGGTTAACGGGAAGAAGGCAGAGGGTGGGCATAAATAAGGAGTACTCTGAGTGGTGTGAAGTGAAAAGTGGTGTGCCACAGGGCTCGGTTTTGGGACCAATTTTGTTCTTGATATATATAAATGATTTGGACATTGATATGGGATCCATGATTGCAAAATTTGCTGATGACACAAAACTATGCAGTAGTGTCTCATCTAAAGCGGAAGTGGATATATTGATGTCGGATTTAGATAAAATTCGAGAATAGTCTGTAAGCTGGCAAATGGAGTTTAATGTAGATAAATGTACAGTCATCCACATGGGTAGATCCAAAATGGAACATAATTACAGAATGGGAGAAAACAATATTAGAAAGATAGATAAGGAAAGGGACCTAGGGGTTATAATAGATCATACACGAAAGGTGAGTGAGCAAGTTAAGGTAGCAGTGAAAAAGGCAAATGCAATGTTAGGTATGATAAAAAGAAATATTAAACATAGGAGCAAGGAAGTGATCGTCAAACTGTATAAAGCTTTAGTTAGACCTAGATTGGAGTACTGTGTACAGGTGTGGAGTCCTTATCATAGAGGGGACATAAACATGCTAGAAATAATACAAAAAAGAGCGACGAAGATGATAGTGGGATTCCAGAATTACAGTTATGAGGAACGACTCAGAAAAACCGGCCTACAGTGTCTCGAAGAGAGAAGAATTCATGGTGATTTAATACAGGTTTATAAGATGATCAGAGGAATCGATAAATTAGACTATTACAAGTTTTTTTTAAAATACAGCCACCTACAATAACACGAGGGCATAGCTACAAGCTGACTAAAGAGAGGTCCAGGTTAGATATTAGGAAATATTTTTTTAGTCAGAGAGTGGTGTCTGCTTGGAATGCATTGCCAGGGGAGGTAGTGGAGGCAGGGACAGTTAATACATTTAAGAATAAACTGGATGCGCATAGCTTTTAGAGCAAGGTGATGTAAATGTAACTGGTTGTATACAGACTCTGTAGGGTCTTCTAAACCAGTATAAAGACGTTAAGTTAAGTTAAGTCGAGGTGCGCCACAAATATTCCACTTGCTTGAACGCTGGTGCAGCTATATAAGTAACAACGGGGTTTGATGGCCTGTAAGGTCGCTGTGCGCCAGTACGTCATCGGTATTGACAGTTACAGATTTCAATCAAGTATTTTATAGGATGTTTACCTCGCTTATGCAGACTGGAGACATGTATCACTTTCCTATATAAAAGCGTCACTGCCATTCGCTTTATTTCAGAATTTCTGGTCTGTAGGTTTGTTTTATTCCTCTACCGCCCCCAGTTTATTTGCGCATGTTCCTATTAACTTCTGACGTTTCTGCTCTCCGGTCATACTGAATTCTAGCATACATACCGCAATACAATCAAGATCTGCTTCCAATATTTATCGATACTTGGACCTTACACAATGCAGATGTGTTCAAGTGGAGAAGAAGGCATGGTATATCATTAGGGTGGTTTACGAGAAACTGAAATTAAATTCGTTAAATAAAATGCATCACCATCCCTGATAAGACCGTATCTTTGATAAAATAATAATGAAGTAAAGATTAGCGGCATTACCGTATAAACATGTTAGAACTCATTGCAGTCAAACGAAAAACACAAAAGCAAGGTGTTGGTCTAAAGTGAAATATAGACACGCCACATTCAAACGCCCACAACCTCAAAGGATAGATTTGCAGCACTTTGGCATTTCAATATCACAGGTAGCTAATTGTACAGATCTATCTATCTATCTATCTATCTATCTATCTATCTATCTATCTATCTATCTATCTATCTATCTATCTATCTATCTATCTATCTATCTATCTATCTATCTATCTATCTATCTATCTATCTATCTATCTATCTATCTATATCTATCTATCTATCTATCTATCTATCTATCTATCTATCTATCTATCTATCTATCTATCTATCTATCTATCTATCTATCTATCTATCTGTATATCTGTCTGTCTATCTGTCTATCTGTCTGTCTGTCTGTCTATCTATCTATCTGTGGCCTTTCTATTCTACTGACTTTCCAGTGGCGTTTCTATTTTGCTGACATCATAGAAGGACATTTCTATCCTGCTGATTTCGTAACATGGCTTTTCTTTTATTTTTGGCGCTACATTAACATTCAATGTACCATGGCAACGTGACGCACGAGATTTGTCCTGAAATAAAACATGTTTTATTCTGGATATATACTTACTTACTTTACATGGACTCCCTTGACCTTTGCCTCCAGCATGTCGCACCTATTGCTTATTTCCTGGAGGTTGGGGCAGGTCATCAGGTGGTCTGCCTCCTATATTTCGCCACAGTCACGTGTATCATCATCTGTGTATCCCCATCGTTTCATATTCCTCTTGCACCGTGATACACCAGTTCGGAGTCTGTTCAGCGACTTCCATGTTGTGTATGGTAGATGATGTCCAGGAGCAGGTTCCTCCCGAAGTTCCATCTCTGGGGCCTGCACCAATTCGTGCCACCTCTTGATTCGGCGACTTTCAGGGTTTGTCTGTTTGGGGTTTGTTGTTTTGAATATGAACTGATTATATGTAACGAGTGAGAAAGAAGACGAACGTCTGGTAGGCAAAGTATACTGATCAGTCATGTTAACTAGGGTCAGGCAAAACATACTGGTCAAAACCCTCACCTTGGCTTTCTCGAAGCCGTCCCTGGAAACGGGCTGTTTTCATAGCAGCCTGTCTACCAAGGTGAGTGATTGACCTAATCGCCGTAATAGTGAGCGACATGCAGATGAAGCTAAGCAAAGCACTACCGCCTGGATGACCCTAGTCCACCTTCTACCCCACGATCGAAATGTGAGGAAAGCTACGACAACCCGCCCCTTAACTACCTTTTTAGGGAGCACAAAAGAGTAAACCTACTCATTGTGGGCATTCAACAACAACATGTAACAAGTAATTAATTCCATTTACAATTTTTAAAAAAGGTTGATTATTGCCGAAATAAAACTGTTCAACTGTTCTTTGAAATATTAAATGAATGTCTCTTTATTTCAGAAGCGCTAACCGAAGATTGAAGTCAGCACCATGTCCATTAAGTCTACAGAAGAAGATAACACATCCCTGAACTTTGATAATGTTGAGAGCAGCTTGACAAATAGAGCTCCGCCGAAATGTAAGTGGACTTTCTTCTTCTTCTTTTTTTCTAGTGGTCTTGCCATGAGGCGTCGCAGAGAGGCGGAATGAATTGATTTATTGTTACGGCCAGGTGTGAGGCTCGTGCTGTCGTTAGTAATTAACTTTCTGAGCGTGTCACAGACACCTTCGATCCATCGACTTCGAGGTCGGACCCTTGTACCCTGGAACGCAAACGTGCATATGATATGCCCTCGTTGCTGGCTGGTCGTAAAGCATTCTGATTAAATGACTAAACCTCTTGATTGTTTGGGTGGCAATGTAGGTGCTAGCTGGGTTTGTCCCGACTATTGGCCTCAGCGTGGTGTTATGGGTTAGTGCACGGATTGCCTGTCGACTTCACTTCTAACACAGCGCATCTCCCAGTTCTGCATCTTACTCTTTTGTGTTTTTAGTAAGGACGACGATTGACATTGGTACCACAATGTAGATCCCCAGTGGTCTGCCGGGGTCCTTGTGTATGACAAATACAAGAATAGCACCACTGCTTCACAGAGAACATGTCGTAAGAGGCGACTAAATGTGTGGCATGGCATAGAGGCGTTGACCCGCACAGGGGCATCACCCTCTACAGAAGTACAGGTCGACTAAAACTAAGAACACAATGTAGGAATAAACAGTACACGTGTCAATCTCCTCTTAATTGAAAGAAGAACTGTATGAATTTTCAAAATCGGTACAATTTGATAGTGGACACTGTTTGTTTTCTGAATTCTATGTGCTATCTCTCTGTCCACTTTGCCGTCATCAGTGAACATACTACATACTACAGGTATTTGAATTCCCTTACTTGCTACTTTTGTTACTGCTGTGGAAATATCTCTGCACGTGTTCCCGCCATATCATTATAGACTCGGTATTTTTGGTGTTGATCTTCGGGTTATATTCTTTACAAGCGCATTGGAAATAGTTTAGTTGGTGTTGTAGGTGTTCTCCATTTTGGTAAACGTATACCTGATCATCAGCAAACAACAGCTCTTTAAGGGACACCTCATAGGGTGTTGATTTTTTGTCCATATAAATGTAAGTTGGCTAGCAGCCTATTTGGTTTGCAAGCCACTTTCAAGGAGTCTCTGTAGCGTTACTTTTGTCGTCTTTATGAGAGTCTAGCCCCCTCACCACCTTATGTGCCCATTCTAATCTCATCCGACATCAGCTACTTGGGAGGCATGCAAACAACATGTCCCGCCCATCTTAACATGCTAAAGACAAAGTAATACATAATGTCATCCCCAGGTACGTCAATTCTCGCACCTGATTTCTGGTCTTACGTCCCGAATACGGATGTGTCGGACCGAAAGGTGCAAATATTGCAGTCAAGCTGTAAACTAGCTACACAATGGATTCCATTCTCAGAACTAAATCCTACTACTTGCAAAACCCTGTTCATGGCTTGGTAGCGGGAGAATGAGAACGAACGTAGAAGAAGAAGAAGAAGAAAAAGAAGAAGAAAAGAAGAATAAGAGGCTTTTGCCGCTAATGTGGAAATTGCGCTGTACAGGTTGACATGTGAGCGTCACAGTTTATGTCTTATCACAGTTGATCAATTGATCCTCTGTTTTTGTTCCTGAGAATCGATGTTACTGCACTCCCTAGGTGTGCAGTCTCTCCCAGCAAATGGCGCAGGGTATGGATGCTGATGTCCCTGTAGCTCACTGGTTGTACACTCTCCTGCTCCGCCCACTCAAGCGCCCTGCTCCGCTCGAACCTCGTTTAATGTCAAAACTTTGCAGCCTGTGGATTACTTCTTCAGCTATTGCAATGTCCTCATCTAACAGGCGGTCATTGATTGATTTCAAGATGTCATTCCCCTATCCATCACTAATGTTCCCATGATGGGAGCTTGTGAAGTCAAGATGTCATTCCTGTCCATCACTAATGTTCCCATGATGGGAGCTTGTGAAGCAAAGATGTTAGAACGTTCGTTGCCCTGAACCCCAGCATGACCAGGACAGTATATCCATGTCAACCAATTAAGGTTTGAGGCCTCAACACCTGCTACCCACTCGTGCCTAAGCCATCCCTTCTGCATCTTCAGAAGTACGGCTTGCGCGTCTGTCACGATGAATGCACTTGTTAAAGAAGTCTCAGATATCCATCTCAGCGATGAGGTCTCATCTCCATTCTCAAACTCGAGGTTTTGACATGCATGCCCTACTGCACTCGGCTACGACTTGTCCTCTAACCGATAAACCCCAGCGTGAAGTCCCAGCACTGATCAACTTGTTTATTGTAATAAAATGGAACGATATGAAGACAATAATGTATGTGTATTATTTTTACATTATTCCAGACAATGACATTTCTTTCTAAACATATGCCATCATGCCTAGGCATCAAGCCCTTCTCCCCTACAATACATACATGTTTGCAATCTAGGAAGTTGACTCTAGGAAGTATTTTGGCGCGCAGAAAAGATCTGTGAAGTTTCTTATGGACCGAGATTTACTGGTCCAGCCGTACAACATGACCGAGCAAAAAAACTCAGCGGAGGTCAGTGACTCCGAGAATGGGTGGAGGCCTGTTTTAGCAGAGACCTCTGCGTTGCGGATGCAGTCATCCTATAGGATGCCCAGAATACACCACTGATTACGCACGTGGAAGGCCTCTAGTTTCATCTTGACATGTCATGTTTGAGTAATGTCCAGATTTGGGAGCCATAGAGCAGGACTGGAACCATTCCGGACTGGCAGGTGTGACTTTTTGTTATAAAGGAAATCTTGCTTGATACACTTCGGAGGTCGTGCATAGCAGATAGTGCCGGCCCGATCCGCTTTGACATATCGGGACACACTGCGCCCATCGGATGATACAATTCTGTCGAGATAGGTGAATTCTTTGCTGCCTGCCGCCATGTGGCCTTGAGTTTCAAACCCTCGGGTGTTGTGTCAGAAAGGAATGTACAAACTTTGGTTTTAGTGCAGGAGATAGACACGCGTGTCTGTTGAGAGGTGATCAGCAGTTGCACGCGGACAACATAGATATTGAACGTCTGCTGTACAAACAAATCTCACATTCCATGCTGACTTTACAACATCACCAATCTACCTTCCGACGATGATACATTTGCCAGTGCCACGCAAGTATTGCCCCTATGATATTCTTTAGTTTGTCTAATGTACAGCATTGCTTTGACCCTTTTAGCTAAAATATTAACTGCTCTATAATATTTTGAAATTTCTTTCACAACCTCTTCGTTTTTCATGCTGTATAAGCCAGTAAAAATGTCACAAATAATTATTAAAGAAACGAAATGAGATACGACCTTGAAAACCCTTTATTATTACACTTGCATTGTTCCTTGTTTCTCAATATAATTTCCACCAATATTGATACACTTATCTCATCATTTTATCAGTGTCTTAGAATCTCCAACGTAAAATTCGTTGATCTGCCGTCTCAGGTATATCTTCACTTCACGCTCAACCTCTAAATTATTCGCTACACGGCTACACGTCTCCTGCTAACATCTCATCGCATTTGCTTGACTGTCTATCCTTACTCGTCTGTCAGCTAGAATTATCCCCCTTTCACCACCCCACCCTTCACAAAAACGCTTCTGTTACAATGTCAACAAGACGACAGATCGGGCTTCATCAGCACATTTTGTAGCGTCCTTGAGAAAATGTAGCGACCCAGTTGTGCAAGCTTCACTCAACAAACACTTCTCACAGTAAACAGGAAATATTTGCTAACGAATGTCTGTTGAAGGCCGTCCTTTAGGCAGCCCAAAAACGTACAGCTGCGCTCTGTTCTTTCCATACCAGTAGGAGAGACCTATACAAATTGCTGAGCTGAAGCAAAAGCTGTTCATGCAGCAACTCAAATTTTTGTCAGCCAAAACATAGCTACAAGGAAAACGGTCATTTTAACAGACTCTAGAAGTGAACTCCAAGTCATCTCAAGCCCCAAACTAGATAGACTTTCACATGAAATAAAATACAACATTGGATTGCTGTTTCCAAAAACATTTAGTCCTACAGTGGATTCCGTCCCACTGTAGAATCCGTGGAAACGAGAGAACAGGTGAGCTGGCAAAAGCCGGAAGTGGCGGCACGCAGACTCCCCATCCACAGAGCTATAAAGAAGGAAAGACACTCGTCAAACGATCCATGAGAATATAATCGAGAGACCAGCACAAAGAATACAAGCCAGAAAATTACAGCATAGGCAATCTTGGCAGAGATGGGCAGACAAAGATCTCCAGACTCAGAATGGGACATCGTAAACTCAAGGCCCACCTCCACAGAATGGGTCTAAGAGACACTGTCACGTGTGATTGTGGAACACTCAAGCAAACACCAGAGCATATTCTGCAGGACTGCCCAACCTATACAGACCAAAGAGATGTAGTCTGGCCTGATGAAGCAACCATGCTCGAAAAGCTGTTCAGAACCGACGAAGACCTAAAACGCAGTCTCCTTGGTGAACTTCGCCGGACTATAAGCATAGCATCAGTTGATCGTGAATCTCACCGGACTAGAAGCATAGCATCAGTTGATCGTGAACCTCACCCGACAAGATCTTTGATGAAGAAGCTGTTCTTTGATTTTACACTATGTTAGCACTGACACAATTTTGATATCTATTCTACGCATGTGCATGCTACATCTTGCTTCTGCTACCTACAATAATCACAAAGCTAAATATTACTGCTACTTAATAACATTATTAGAAACAACCAACTACATTTTTCACTTATCTTATAATAGTTGGTGACTTATTTACTGATTTTGTATTGTCCTTCACCACAATACGTGCTACCACTTCAAGCATTACCAACCGTCTTATCGCTCTAATGATCAACCATAATATGACCGTCCTTTCCATAGCCACAAAGAGAAGCTCGTCAATGTACATAAATGTTCGAATGCCGCACAGACTACAGAGGCCCTCAATTTGTGCTGCATTGGATGAATCACCTGGCCGTAAGTTCACAGTTTCTGTTGTTGCTAAACACAGCACACTTAGCAAGCAGATGCTTGCAGATGAACATAATCCAACCACAACACACTCCAGAAAACCAACTGTGTATACACACATACGAAACCGCTTATCATCATTTTTTTTGTTAGTGCTTGGCGCTCAACGATATACGTTTTCCCTTAAGGCAAGAAATATGAAACCCTTTGTATGACAATTAAAACGAAATTACAAACACATATACTATTGCGAGGTGTGTTCAAATAAACACGGATCTAACTGCAACAAGTGAACAAGTTTGCAAAATGTCATTATCCTCCGACTCATAGTTTCCTCAGCAGGCAGTTGAAAACATGGCGGTTGTGATACGGAATCCGTCCAGAATTGGAAGCGAGCGGTGATTCAGTTTCTAGCAGCGGAAGGATATCGACCAGTTGACATTCATCGCAGAATGTAGGCAGTGTATGGTGACAAAAGTGTGCCGAAGACAACAGTGAAGAGCTAGACAACGATGTTTAAAGAAGGACGTGAGGTTAACGAAAGATTGTCCAAGACCAGGTCAGGCACATATTGATGCGTCAGAAGATACCATCGCCAAAATGTATGCAGCAATTCAGTGGGACCGTTCCCGGAGCTTACGTTGGACACACTTTTGTCACCAGACATGTGCCCACTTTTTCAGGTTATACCCAGATCTGGACACCTGTTCTTAGCCTGTTTAGAGACCTCCACCGAGTTAATGACGAATCATGTCCTGGTGCAGGTTCTTCTTTGATCTCCATCCGACCTTCATCGTTCTTTTGGCGCCACTTTGTTATGCGTTTTCTCTCTAGGTTCTGTTCTGAGGGCAGTACAGTCCGCAGAAAACTTTTCCTCGATTTCAGTCGCATTTTCTGGGATATGTTAAAAAAGAAGATGTCTCTGATCACAGGACTGCTTTTGTTTTTCAACTTCAGATGTGACACTTCTAATATCCGTAGGTGCGATACCAGCGATTGTGGAAATATTTTCCGTTGGCGTGGGTTTAAGCCATCTTGCCACAATTCGGCATGTCTCATCTACTGTCTGAACGGAGAGCAACGAATAGTAACCTACCAGGCATGTCGTAAGAGTCGATTGAGGAGGGTTTGGCATGGGGCTAGCTACCACATCTTTAAAAAGGAAAACAAGAATATCTCAACGCGTCACGAAATTTCAGGAGCGACCAAGTCAAGTCATATTACAATGCATAACAGATCTAGAATAAATAGGGGCTTCATTACTTAGTCGCTTCTTTTTTATAGTGAGGATTAGAGTCTTCTAATTTATTGACGTCGCTTCTATTCTACTCTTTTGTGCAGATTATTCCTACTTACTTAGTCACTTCTCTTCCACTCTTTGGTGTAGAGGTTATCCAGAAATAGCGCCAGACCTTTCTATTCGCTGTCTGCCTCTCCTCTTGGTCTGGCTCCAGTCTAGGCCTCTATCTTTTAAAGACTTGTTTCAAACACATGCAATTTTACAGCAGCTTGAACAAAATCCAACCAGAACAGACTCAAGAGTTCCGATTGTACGTACATCTACACGAAACTATTAAACACCATCTTTTCGAATGTTTATACAACTTACAAACTCTTGCAGATATCACTAGGGAAGGGACCCACAGGCTGCATGATCAATAACCAACAAACGAACTTATCAATCAATTGCAATAGTTCGATGTAAATTCCATTGTTTTCCCTTTTTGGGCTTGCTCTCCGTGGCCGCTCCATCTGTGGTCCGACCTTATGTAATCCCAGTTATATTAGAAGGACCAATACGACATTGAGGACACATGTTGACCGTCAGTACTCTCTGAGATATTAGAAGGACCCCTACAGCCAGGAGGACCTATGTTCCTCTCTAGTACTCCTAGGGATGTTAGAAAGACCCCTAGCCAGGAGGACCTATGTTTCTCTCTAGTACTCCTAGGGATGTTAGGACCCATAGCCAGGAGGACTTATGTCCCTCTCTAGTACTCCTAGGGATGTTAGAAAGACCCCTACAGCCAGGAGGACCCATGTTCCTCTCTAGTACTCCTAGAGATATTAGAAAGACCCCTAGGCAGGAGGACCTATGTTCCTCTCTAGTACTCCTGTAACAGTTCCAGCCGTAGCAAGAGAGTTTAGGGCAGGGGTGATGTGGTTGACGACTCAGAACAAAGGTACCTGAATGCGTGCCTAGGTCACTCACCGTCTCAACAAAGGAAAACAGAGTTGGGGCAAAGAATGTGGATAGGTGGGAGCTGACTACTGGCGTTCCGATTTGGGTAGAGGGAGAATGAGTGACAGACGAGATGGTAGCGGAGCTTGCTGCTATAGATGAGTGACAGGTGTACAAATTATTTCCTTCCAATAAGACCGTATAGAGCCATCCCCCTGAGATCCATTGGTCAGCTTTGATACTGCTTGAGTGTATATAGGACTAGTCAAAGTTGAGCTCAAGAGGCTGGATGAGAGAGGCTGGATGAGAGGGGCTGAATGGAGAGAGGAGAGCGAATGAGAGTGACTGTAGATAGGAGTTCGTTTAGCTCACCGATTTGATAGAGGAGCGATTGATAGACTGTCGTGCAAATGTTAGTGATAGAACAGGATCGCTCAAATAGGTGTGTGAGTTTTGTATTAATAGATAATCTGAACGTATGTTGTAAGCAGGACACATTGTGAACGAGGTATGTCCAGATCGCCCGCCTGAGGGGATTTGAGTGAGGAGTAGTTTTTGATAAAGTGTGTTGAGGACGCAGTTAAATAGATGTGTGTGTGATGTGTGTAGACAATCGAACCGGGTTTTAGATAGTTGGGAATTCCATCAAAAGCTAATGCTTAAAATTTCCGCTTTAGTTAATATTTATATTAACATATATATAATAATAGAATACTTAGTTAAGATGATATGTATTGTATTGTGTTTGTAATTTCACTACTCATTTTTCTGATATGAGTATTATATAATAAATATGCCATCTGCTGTGTACTATATTATTTGCAGTGTGTGGTCCGGAATGATGTGGATGAGTGTGATAATGTTCTAAGTTAGAATAACCCTAGGGCAAACAGTGGGATCTGCTACACTCCTAAGGATGTTAGAAGGATAACTACAGTCAGGATAACCTATGTTCCTCTCTAGTACTCCTAGGGATGTTAGAAAGACCCCTACAGCCAGGAGGATCCGTGTTCCTCTCTAGTACTCCTAGGGATGTTAGGACCCCCTACAGCCAGGAGGATCCATGTTAATCAGTAGTACTCCTAGGGATGTTAGGATCCCAAGCCAGGAAGACCTATGTTCCTTTCTAGTTCTCCTAGGGATGTTAGAAAGACCCCTGCAGCCAGGAGGACCCATGTTCCTCTCTAGTACTCCCAGGGATGTTAGAAAGATAACTACAGTCAGGACGACCTATGTTCCTCTCTAGTTCTCCTAAGGATGTTAGAAAGACCCCTACAGCCAGGAGGATCCATGTTCCTCTGTAGTACTCCTAGGGATATTAGAAGGATAACTAAAGTTAGGAGAAACCATGTACACCTTCAGTACTCTTCAGTACAACACTATCAACAACAGCAACACTATTAACAACAACAACAACACTATCAACAACAGCAACACTATCAACAACAACAACACTATCAACAACAACAACACTATCAACAACAACAACACTATCAACAACAACAACACTATCAACAACAGCAACACTATCAACAACAACAACACTACCAACAACAACAACACTATCAACAACAGCAACACTATCAACAACAACAACACTATCAACAACAACAACACTATCAACAACAACAACACTATCAACAACAACAACACTATCAACAACAACAACACTATCAACAACAACAACACTATCAACAACAACAACACTATCAACAACAGCAACACTATCAACAACAGCAACACTATCAACAACAACAACACTACCAACAACAACAACACTATCAACAACAACAACACTATCAACAACAACAACACTATCAACAACAACAACACTATCAACAACAGCAACACTATCAACAACAGCAACACTATCAACAACAACAACACTACCAACAACAACAACACTATCAATAACAGCAACACTATCAACAACAACACTATCAACAACAACAACACTATCAACAACAGCAACACTATCAACAACAACAACACTATCAACAACAGCAACACTATCAACAACAACAACACTATCAACAACAGCAACACTATCAACAACAGCAACACTATCAACAACAGCAACACTATCAACAACAACAACATACAAATATGTAACGATAATATCCTATATTTTCTTAACTATCATGTTGCATTATCTCTCTACCAGGAACGAACTTGCACATGTACGGATCCTCAAGTTATGACCCCGCCAACAGGGTACAGATCCTTCTCAGTCAGGTCAGAGACAAGAAACACCGTGCCAGACATCTCTTCGTAGAAATGGACGTCCTCACGCAAAGAGGAGAGGACCTTGAGTGGAGGGAGTGGGCAAGGTAGTAATAATCAATTGTAATTTCGGAGGTTCTGTGGAGTATGGTTTGTGAGCGTGATGTACAACCACAGCGTTTCAGATTCGAATCTTGTCGTGTTTAGTTTACAGACAAGACATTTCGTGGATATTCTCATGGTACGACTGCTTTTTCTAGTTCACCCAGCTATAAAAAGATACGGGACAAAGTCAAGGGAAATTTCTGAGCCACGCGGGAGCTGCAGAAGTCGTGATGTCGTTTGGCGCTGTGAAAAACGAAAGGGAGTGAACATGAAATCGGTTCAATGAACCATTTTCAATTTAGGTTCAAGTGTAAATTCTAGTCTTTCTTCTTTGTCGTCTTACTTTCTTCCTGGTTGTAGCCCAGTGTCGTGGTGTGTATTTGTCTTTCACCTCTCTCGTGGGCCGAGTAACATTTTCTCCCATTTTACGGTCTCTTGCTGTCTATCCACCGTTTCCTTGTTCTACCTCTAGCCCTTTTTCCTGATGTTCTCTCGTAGAAGGTTGCATGGACAATAAGGTCTGGTTGTATTCTCACAAGACCATATTCTAGAAACTGAGCAAATTCGAGTTTTACTTAATGAGGGCCTGTACATCACACATCAGCCCTCCTCCCCCAACAAGCAATGATATTTAGATACAACGGATTCAAAGTGAAAGGCCGAACCCGAAAAAGGTGGCTTACGGAAATGTATGTGACGGTGAATGCCACCGTGCATGAGGCACACAGTAGGGATTGTTCTAGAGATCTTATCATTATGTGACCATGAAAGGCAAAACAGTTTAAGCGAGAAGAAGATGAAGAACGAATAAGGAAAATGCTTCCTATCCTTTCATTTTGTTTCAACGGATAACTGTACTAAAATTCTTGAAATTCTTTTCTGATCTTTTGGTTACGCCCCCTGCGTTGATGTTTTAAAATAATTCTGACTTAGTATTGTCATTTCCACCTTTTTCATCATGAAAAAAAATTATTAATAGAGCTTGGATCATCTTAAAGAAGATTGCTATTTATATCATTCATACAGTTTACGTGAAAAGTGCAAGAATTGTCCAACATTTCACATCTACTGCAGACCTGAATCTATCATTTCTTTACCATTGACCTCATGGACAGTACATTATAATATTAAATTTGAGCTAACTATCATATGGAATAATTGTTCCACGAGATAAGTACCGGAGATAGAATAACTGGTTCTCATGGAAGCATTTCTGCTTCGGGTAATATGACTTAAAATGTCGCGATTTTGAAGGAAAAATGAAGCTAAGTATGGCTAAAAATGTCGCGATTTTGAATGAAAAGTGAAGGCTAAATAGGGCTAAAAATATCGCGATTGTGATGAAAAAGTAAGGTTATTTCTTAAAATGTGGTGATATTGCAAAACAGGTAATGCTATATATGACTAAAAATGACTCGATTGTGAAGGAAAAAGGTAAGGCTATAGATACGGCTAAAAATGTCGCCATAGTAAAGAAAAGGTAAGGCTAAAAGGGACAACAAATGTCACGATAGTGAGGTAAAATGTCGTAGTAGTACTTGTCCATTGCAATCGAAATGGCGACAACATCAGATGTGCAGCGAGATGTGATGTCATACGACTGTAAAGTCTAACCATCGCACGACAGACTCTGCCGCGCTCGAGACACACGTGTGAGGAGTCTTGTATTGGGTCGTTGTACGTTTTGTTATTTCAGTCGACCCGCTTTCTCTGACGATGTTCCCTTCTGCGATATGAGTACCTTGTGTGATGCTAACAGACCAGGCTTGATTGGTTCTGTGGAAGCATCTCCTCAGAGATGACATCAATGTTTTTTTCCAGACATTTTGAAGGAATCTCCGTAGTGTTTCTTCTGTCCACTTCTTGAGCGGCCTCCAGTTCTGAGCTCACAGAAGAGCAGCATCACGGAAGTTAAAAATGGCTATAAATGTTGTTATTGTCAAGAAAGAGGCATAGCTAAGTATCACTATTGATGTTTTCCAAGTACGGTAAGTGTGGGACAAAGTATGTCTGCAATGCTTTTTGAAAAGTAATATTTAACTACCACAAACATGACAACAACAACAAAAAAACAGCACGAATGTAAGCCAACATTTGACAAAACAGAATGACTGAAAGTCCAGATGCGACCAATATAGCATGAGTGAAAGTTCAGATGCGACAAATATAGCAAGTGTGAAAGTCCAGATGCAACCAATATAGCATGAGTGAAAGTCCAGATGCGACCAATATAGCATGCGTGAAAGTCCAAATGTGACCAATATAGCACGAGTGAAAGTCCAATATAAACTGGAAAAGACGCAGCTACAAATTACCTTTGGCAAATCGAATTTTTTCAGATGGGTCAAATATGAAGAAAAGGTCGAAGATGGAGGAAAGCGTTGGTCGAAACCTCATGTGGCCTCTCTAAACATGCACTATCTGTTGGAGCTGAGGAAAGAGATCCTGGAGGGAGTTCTCCTGCTGGATATAGAATGCTATTCCATCTCGCAGGTTGTAGGTAAGTGTTTGGGTCTTCCAGAAACATTAGGGAACCAGACAGCAATATATTGCACAAACAAGCATTCCCACACATACGATAGCATACATACATATTTAGGTAGAATGCACGTTGTTTGTATTCTACAGATCTGGTACAGGTTTAATTTATTAATTCCGGAATAGATTGGCATCCAGATAAGTTTATATTTGCAATATAAAACTATCGTTAGAATGCACAGGCACATGTATAAGTCAAAAACAGCATTCTATTGAGAAACAGATATATGTTTATCTATCTGTTGTCTGATCCTGGTTTGCTTTCGGCGTCAGGTGTATAAATGACATCTGGACAGCGCCTTGGTGTGCGTTTCGTATAAAATAAGACTGACTGCCTCGGAAATTCCGTCAATCCACCTTTTTCGGGGTCGGCCTCAAGCTCTGGTACCGCTGTGTTTAAGTGTTAGAGCCATATCTGGGAGGCTGTTGTGTTGCTGTCACGATATGTGGCCAAACCACTGAATTTGCTGTTTTCTAATGAAGTCTAGCACTGGCTTAGTGTCCATCTGTTTCCTGGTCTCATCGTTTCTAATTCTGTCCCATCTTGTCACAATTAGCATTCGCCTCAGGCATTTCATTCATTTCTGTTGTGTCTATGTTTCTCTTTTCTGTTGCTGTCAGTGTTTAAGTTTGACACTGGTAGCACAGTGTAGTCATGATAATTGTGTTGAAAAGGGCTCTTTTTTATGTCAATCATTACGTGCTTGTTCTTCAGTATTGTTGACATCTGGTCAACGATTTGGTTTTCTTTGGTACACCTGTGATCGATTTCTTGCACTCTTCAATTAGATGATACTAGGCTTCCTAAATATTTGAAATCCTTCACTTGTTTGAGTTGTTGCTGTTCTATGTAGATCTTATCAGTTGTTGCTGTTCTATGTAGATCTTATCAGTTGTTGCTGTTCTATGTAGATCGTATCAGTTGTTGCTGTTCTATGTAGATCTTAGCGGTTGTTGCTGTTCTATGTAGATCTTAGCGGTTGTTGCTGTTCTATGTAGATCTTAGCGGTTGTTGCTGTTCTATGTAGATCTTATCAGTTGTTGCTGTTCTATGTAGATCTTATCAGTTGTTGCTGTTCTATGTAGATCTTAGCGGTTGTTGCTGTTCTATGTAGATCTTATCAGTTGTTGCTGTTCTATGTAGATCTTATCAGTTGTTGCTGTTCTATGTAGATCTTAGCGGTTGTTGCTGTTCTTGCTATTGTCATTGTTTCAGTTTTACTCACGTTGATTCTCATGTTGTGTCCTTCTGGAGTTAAGTTAAGGTTGTTTAAGGGTTGTTACAGCTGGTCTTCAGTGTTTGCAATGAGTGCTTGGTTGTCGGCGAAGAGAAGTTCGCTACAGCTCTTGTTTTCGTTAGATTGGGCTTCGTTGCTGATTTGGTCCATGGAGGTGATAAACAACACGATAGAAAGCCCGCACCCCTGTATAACTCCAGTTTTGACAAGAAACAGTTTCTACTCGCCGGCACTTGTTCGTACCATGCACTAACCATTTTTAATCAAACATTCACAAATGCTTATCAAGTGCTGACTAACTCCATAGTCCTTCAGTGTTCTCCACAGCTGTTGTCGGTTAACCTTGTAGAACGCCTTTTCCTGATCTATGAACCCCAGATAAAGAGTTTCATAATATTCGAGGGCTTTTTCTGATAATTTCCGCAAGGCAAAGATGGCATCGATGCAGCCCCTGTTTTTTCTGATAACCATTCGCGCTTCGCTTAGTTGGAATTCTGTGGTTGAGCGAAGTATTTTTTCAACTATTTTACATACAATCTTTCCCATGTAGCTTAGCAGTGAAATTCCTCTGTAAGTTGTGCAGTCTCTCTTACTAGCTTTCTTTGTCCATATGGGGACGATTATGGCATGTCTCCAATCTTCGGGTGCCTCTTGGTTGGTCCATACTATGTTGGACAGTCTCTGAAGCCAGGCTATTCCCGCGTCGATCGGCGCTTTGATCAATTCGGAATGTCGTCTGCTCCAGGGGACTTGTTCGTTGGAGAATCTCACACTACCTTTCTTAGTATGATCAAACCTAATCCATGTTTTGCTATGTCGTTTTCTTTAAATGCCGAGTAAATATACACATAGTTGGTGTGGATTTGTTGGCAACCTTCTCCTTTAGTTCGTGTGTCTGAAATTCCCATTTGTTTCTATTCTTCTCTTCTGCATCTCTTCCACTAGATATATGTATGTTTGTATATACATACATACATACATATATATATATATATATATATATATACACACACACGAGGAGTGTTCAAATGAAACTAGACATAACTGCACCAAGTGAACAAAAGTTCGATGCGCATGATGACGCCACTCCTGATGTAAACAGCACATACCCACCGTCAAGTTTGTAAAATGTCATTATCCTCAGACTGATAGTTTCCCCAGTAGACCGCTGAAAACATGGCGGATGTGATACGAAATTCCGCCAGGGATGATCAGCGAGCGGTGATTCGGTTTCTAACAGGTGAAGGATGTCGTCCAGTTGACATTCCTCACAGAATGCAGACAGTGTATCGTGACAAAAGTTTGTCGAAGACAACAGTGGAGAACTGGACAACGATGTTTATTTAAAGAAGGACGTGAGTTAACGAAAGGTCTTCAGAGACCAAGCCAGGCGCATATTGTTGCGTCAGAAGATATCATCGCCAAAATTGAAACAGCGATTCGGGTGGACCGACGCCGGAGCTTACATGCTCCTGTTTTCAACGGTCTGCTGAGGAAACTATGAGTCGGAAGATAATGACATTTTCTCAAACTTGACGGTTGGTACGTGCTGTTTACATCAGGAGTGATGTCATCATGCGCAAATTACGTATGTTTACTTGGTGCAATTAGGTTCGGATTCAGTTGAACACGCATCGTGAATATATATATATATATAAACGAGATGTGTTGAAAAAGTATCCTATCTTCATTTTTTTCCCGCGGAAACAAATGAAGCATGGATGTTGCCCTCCCTCAGCAGGGAGGTATAGGAGACCGTTATGCACATGCGTTAATTTTTTCCAGCCAGAAGATTGCGTGAGTCGCTGACAGTCAGCTTTCCAGTGTTCTCAGAGTATAATGAGTACCGGTCGGGTTTTTGTTCAGCAGGTCCGCAGCCCTGTCAAAGTCATATTGACCGTTTTCTGTGACTCCCGTGAGGTTGTGCGTCACAAGTAGGCACCAACAAGTCAAACCATTACCAAAGAGTACTACCTGGAGCTCATCCGTCGCCTTCGTGATACTGTTCGATTACAAAAACCAGGACATGTGGACAACCGGAACTTGCCAGTTCCATCACGACAACGCACCCATCCATTTTTCGCCTCTGATGTAGACTGTATTTTTCAGACACAACATTCCTCTGGTTCGTCATCTGATGCAGACTGTATTTGCCAGACACAAGATTCCTCTGGTTCGTCATCTGATGCAGACTGTATTTGCCAGACACAAGATTCCTCTGGTTCGTCATCTGATGCTGACTGTATTTTACAGACACAACATTCCTCTGGTTCGTCATCTGATGCAGACTGTATTTTACAGACACAACATTCCTCTGGATCGTCATCTGATGCAGACTGTATTTTACAGACACAACATTCCTCTGGTTCGTCATCTGATGCAGACTGTATTTGCCAGACACATCATTGCTCTGGTTCGTCATCTGATGCTGACTGTATTTGCCAGACACAACATTCCTCTGGTTCGTCAGGCTCACCATTCTCTCGACATGGATTTTTGCGATTGATGGCTGCTCTAAAGCTGAAAAGATGAAAAGGGACCCGATTTGAGTCCCAATACGACATATTATGCGGAATACGACGACCCAGCTGTGCTCCATTAACAAAGACGTCTTCCTGAAATGCTTCTAACTAGCGCATGAGCTGCAGTGGTCAGCGACCCGTAGCTGACTGCTAGCGTCAGGGCCAGCGAACCAGAGCTCCCAAGACCCTTCTACACCTCTAGGCGGTGATCCTCGATAACAGGCTGCAACAGAGCAGAAGTGATAGAAGAGGGAATGCTAACCCGGTACTAAAAAAATGCTTGCTGAAGTCGGATGTGTTGAACCGAAAGGTGCCAATATCGCAGTCAAGCTGTAAGCTACAACACAACGCATTCCGTTCTCTGGACTACATTCTTCTACTTAGGCCCCGTGTCAGGGTTTGGTAGCGGAAGATTGAGAATGAACGAATCCAAGCCAAGTCAAATGCTTCTAACAATGTGGGGACCGATACTAAAAGTGTGTGAAGTCCCAAGGAGAGTACTTTGAAGGGAATTAGGGTTTCAGTCCTTCAGGTGAGTAGTATTTTTCCTGCCCAAACATCGGATACTTTTTAACACAACTATATATAACTGACTAGGTTACTAACTAACTAGCTGACTAACTAACTAGCTAGCTAAACTGTTTAACAAGGTAAAGCTGTCAGAAAGGGAATAGGACAGTGAAACTAGCGAATGCGAAGACGGCGTTCAACTATTGTCCAACATTGCATCCCCAAATGCAGAACTGGTAGAATGGTATGTGCCAAAGAAGGCATGACTCTAGTTAAAGTAAAGGTCGGCCGAAGATACAGTTGTGAATGATCTTTTTTTTTTCTCTTTTTTTTTGCGTTCGCCTTATTTCTCTAATCCCCAAGGTGGTGTGCGTTGCACTCTGGTTTTTATTTTGCGCCTGTCGGCCCAGTGTATCCGACTTCAGCATGCATTTTATGTAAGGCTCTGCTTCCTCCTGCATTTTCTAAGGGTTTGCTTCCCCGGGGTAACGGTCAGTGCTGTGATGGGGATCGAACCCAGCATCTTCTGGTTGTGAGCCGTGCCACTTAACAACTAGCCCACGCAGTCCCCGGGAATGATATGAGAGCAATCGGCGACTCATAGCTGGATGCTTGCGTCAGAGGCAGCGAATCATAGGTGACGAAGACATCCAGGTTGCGGACATGGAAACAGGCTGCACCAATCTAGTCTAGGTAAGAGAATATGGATTGAAGATGGAGGGGGGGGGGGGGGGGGAAGGGCTAACCAGGTCCAAAAATGCAGTGCTGAAGTTGAGCTCAAAGTCATGAATATCGTAGCCGTGCTGTAAACTGCCACACAACGTCTCACGCATCCTTTTCTGGACGAACGGAGACGAACAAGAATTAGGAAGAGTAGTAGAAGAAGCTAGTCCCTTTGCAAGCACTGCTGCTGGGGAGGAAGTGTTAGAGATTATAGCTTGTTCAATGAGAAATAGGCAAGAAAACAAAGCTGAATATATACTGGTCCTTGTATGCACCTTACCTGTCAAACAATTGTGAGTCATGGACAATGACCGAACCCGAAAATAAGCCAGTTCCAATCATCAGAAATGAAGAACTTCAGAAATGTAGTTAAAGAGACAAGATGAGACCGAATCCGTTACCAGAAAAACCTCAAAATCTCGAAGCAACAACCTTTGCCTGCTCGACTGTAGAAGTCTCAATTGTGGTGATGTCTGTAGAATGAGGATCGGACACCATGGCAATCATTGGATGCTACGATCCAGGAATTCGAAACCCAGGGCGTCCAAAAGTATGTTGGGAAGACACCATGTGACATTTATTTATTTATTTTACTCATCTTCTAATTATAAGAAAATTATACGATAATGGTGTACAAATACTTTTTTTATCTGTCTTGTCTTATCTTATCCGTTTGTGCAGTGAAGTTTTCTGTCTTGTCTTATCTTATCCGTTTGTGCAGTGAAGTTTTCTGTCTTGTCTTATCTTATCCACTTGTGCAGTGAAGTTTTCTGTCTTGTCTTATCTTATCCGTTTGTGCAGTGAAGTTTTCTGTCTTGTCTTATCTTATCCACTTGTGCAGTGAAGTTTTCTGTCTTGTCTTTATTTATCCACTTGTGCAGTGAAGTTTTCTGTCTTGTCTTATCTTATCCACTTGTGCAGTGAAGTTTTCTGTCTTGTCTTTATTTATCCACTTGTGCAGTGAAGTTTTCTGTCTTGTCTTATCTTATCCACTTATGCAGTGAAATTTTCTGTCTTGTCTTTATTTATCCACTTGTGCAGTGAAGTTTTCTGTCTTGTCTTATCTTATCCACTTGTGCAGTGAAGTTTTCTGCATTGTCTTATCTTATCCACTTGTGCAGTGAAGTTTTCTGTATTGTCTTATCTTATCCACTTGTGCAGTGAAGGTTTCTGTCCAAAGCCAGGGCCAGGCTGAAGTAGTCGTCATCCCATGACTATTTAGAATTTCCGCAACATTTTCATTCCGTCTAGTTCTCGATCGGCTTCGCTTCCCGGACGCCGTGCATTATAGGCGCACAGATGTAATTGGTTAGGTTGCATTCTCATTAGGTGGCCGAACCAATTTGATTCTCTCCTCGTCAATATATTTAGTGCAGGACCTCGCTTCAACTATTCTTCTCAAATCTTCATTGCGCCTTCTCTCTCTCCTAGTTACGTTGTTGGTTTTCTGGAGGCATCTCACGTCTCGTGATCTTTTTCTCTAGAGATGTTGTTAAAGTCCAAGTTTGGCTCTGGTAACAGAGAGTTGGTATGAATATACTGTTGATCAGCATTTGTTTTGTTGACGTGTTTATATTAGGGTGTTTAATGGGGACAGCTGGTATGTAATTGCATTTCCTTTTTAGCACCTGATCTCAATCTCTCTATCCAAACTTCCATTTTGTGTGAAACCACTGCTCAAGTACTTGAATTTCTGCACTTGTTTAATCTTTGTCCCGTTTACCATATTGTTCATGTTTTCAGGTGATCTGCTTATCTGCAGAGTTTCTGTTTTGGATGTGTTAATTCTCATACTATATCTTTCACACACATAATTAAGCGCAGTCAGAAGTTGCTGCAGATCATCTTCACTCTCGTAAAGTAGACATTGATCTACAAAGAGTAGTTCATTTAACCATTCAGACTTTGTCCTTTTTTTCTCTACATTTCTTGACAGATGCTCCAATTTGGTCACCCGCGTTATTCTGTCCAGATATGTATTGAAGAGTAGGGGCGAAAACACACACCCTTGTCTCACCCCGGTTGTTATCTCCATTGTTTCGGTCCTACCATGTTGTTGTTCTTACTAAACTTTGACAACCTTTGTACAATGCTCTAATATTCTCGTTTGGTTGCCCCTGTTCTCCATAGTGTCTAGGATGGCCCATAGTTTATTTCTGTCTATTCTGTCTAAAGCCTTTTCTTGATCTATGAAAGCCACGTTGAGTTTCCGATCATGTTCGATGTTTGTTTAGCTTAGTTGTCTCAGGGAAGATAAAGCGTATATACAGCTCCTACCCCGTCGGAAACCAAATTGAGCCCCCTGAGCTGTGGTTTGAGTTTCGGCCGAATTCTCTGCTTCTGGATTTTTGCGTAGTTTCCTGGGTGGCTTAGTAGCGATATCCCCCGGTTGGTATCGCACTTTTTTTTTTTATTGCCTTTGTTTTTTCCAGATTGACACCATGATAGCTTTCTGCCAGTATTCAGGGAAAATATTATATGCAACCATTTGACTCCTAGAGGCTCACAAGCTTTTTACAATAAGGTACAGCAACGTTGGCAATGAGGAAGAGAATTGGGGCCGCAGCTAGTGGAATGACATGAAATATATCGTTTTTAGAAAGGGCAAAGAGTTAATGAACGAACTAAGAGCCAGACTAATTAAATATCTTGGTCATGTAAGAATGGTTTACCTTAAGTCGTTCAGGTAAGAAAAACCATCAGAACTATAAACAAGCAGCGACACTGTTTCCATAGGGACACATAATTGAAAGATCAGCTCGAAGAATACAAGCCAGAAAATGACGGCATAGGAAAACTTGGCAGAGATGGGCAGCCAGAGATCATTAGACTCAGAACGGGAAAAGGAGACTCAAGACCCACCTCCACAGAATGGGTCTTAGAGACACAACCAGATGCGATTGAAGAGCACCCAAGCACTCAGAACAAGTCCTGCAGGACTGTCCCTTCAAAGCAGTCCAAAGAGAGACAGTGAGCATCGGGGGAGTGACCATGTTCGAAAATATGTGGGGACCGGTGCAGACCTGAAATGCAGTCTCCTTAGTGAACCTCACCAAGCCAGAAGCAGAGCATCGGTTGATCGAAGAAGAAGAAGAAGATGAAAAAGAAGATGATTAAGGTAGAAAAATGAGAAGGTAAACGTGCTAGATAGATAACGGTCTCAATGGAGGATAACATCAAAAGATTGACGTGGAACGACCTGTCAGATTACACCAACAAGAGGCATATGAGGTTGGAGATCGATCGCAGAAGACACTAATCTGATTTTTGATCATCTGAAATGTGTATTATGTCTTACGAGTATAAAAACTTGAGATTATCGCTAACAATGCGGGATATGTGACACGGATTGTCGATAGTGATTTAGACCTCGACTCTAAATTGTTCACAACATTTAATCAATCAATCAATCAATACCCTTCAACTTCCTTCAGAACATAGCTCCTCAACGAATACCACCAGGACTTCCTGTCATTTACAGCTACGTTTTTCTGTGGTGGACCAAATCTCTTTCAATTTCCATCAAATCCGCCAAGCAATAAAAGCTCCTCACGCATTTTATATTCAAAATGTCATATCCATATCAGTAGCTCCGACCTTGTCTACATTACTACCAAGATTTTACAACACTGCAAGCGTCATTACACACATTCTTCACCGTTTTATTTTGAAAACAGGTTTTTAAATAACAATTGATTTTCCTTAGTCTGATTGACAAACCCGCCACTGATCCTTTTTGTTTGTTCATGATTGGAATTTCCAAACCACTAAATCGCTAAACAGATGTGGGCGAACAGGATTGTTCTTACACAATCAGCAATGGTTGGTTGGGCATGATGATTAAACCGCGTAAAGTGGCATGCAATGGACGCCAGCTGACGTGAAACTGTCGAATAAATATTGTTCTTTGTTAAATTCAAGTGCTTGTCTAAGCGATTCCATTAAGTGTGCACGTAGAATATTTTAGCACGGAAGAATATACCATCATCATGTAGCATGTCCTTTATAGACCGTCTCTCCCATCACAGTCTGTCTGAAAGAAACTCGTTCCCTTGCCTAAACTCAAGTCTCCGCTATAGTCATACCCAGGCATTCCTTGATATCTTGGTACCATCATCTTCTTGGTCTACCCTTTCCTCTTTTGCCTGGCACCATACTTTCCATCACTGTTCTCTCGAGACAGTTGTGTCTCTTGATGTGACCAAAGTATTTGCATTTTCTAGCCAAAATTGAATTGATAAACCAGTTCTCCTCTATGCTCAACTCTTGCCGAATGTCTACATTTGTCTTTTTCTCTGTCCAGGGTATTCTGAGGATCTTTCTGTAATATTTTGACTCGAAGGATTGGTAATCGCCCATGATTCCCAGCCATAAGCTGCCACAGGATGAATATAAATTTACATATATATATATATATATATATATATATATATATATATATATATATATATATATATATATATATATATATATATATATCTCGACGTGGTCATTGCGAAGCCTGGCCGAGTTTTCCTGGAGTATGTCATACGAGGTATCAGAGAGCCATTGCTGGCGCTTTGGGGTTCTTGAGCCGGTGATTAGCTTTTCGGCCTCGCATGAGGTGTTCTATGACTGCGATGAGTTCGAAGATGGCTAAATAAACCAATCGGTGCCATGTCGCACTTAGTACAAAGATATAGGACACCCCTTTCCTCGGGAGTTGTAGAAATGCAAATATATTGAAACTGAGGAGGTCTTTGCCACATCTCTTTTCTGTTTCTTCGTCTTCTTCTTCTTTTATTTTTCTTCTTCATATTTTTCTTCATTTTTTTTTCTTTTTTTCTTCATCTTCTTCTTCTCCTTTGTCGCGTTTGTCCCGAAAAAACACTGCGACGTTGTGTCATATTTGACAGCGAGGCTACGATATTGTCGCCTCTAGGTTCGACACATCCCGGTTTTGGGTATTGGGTTTGCCTTTCCCCTGCGATCCCTATACTCTTAGCCAAGCTGCACTACAGCAGCCTGTTTTCAAGGTCGCCACTTGGAGACAAAATAAGGTCTTCTTCAGCTCTGGTTCACAGGTCCTGATACAAGCTATAAGTCTCTTTCTACTGTCAAGCCATCCACTGTGTTGCATTTTCTAAACTCCTATTCTGGTTGAGACTGGCAGATGAAACGCAATTCTTCTTCTTCTTTTTTCTTGTTCTTCTTCTTCTTCGTCTTCTTCTTCTTCTTCGTCCTCTTCTTCTTCATTTCATAAGGGAGCGCTGTAGCTTCTGCCTCTGCTCTGCTCCCCCTGTCCAGCTGTGACATCGAAGGTGTTTGTGGGTAGGACATGTTAGAGAGTCTGAATTCCTGTTACACATGAACATTCGTTGGCAAATGAAATCTTGAGTCTGTTGAGGTGACCTAATGGTCTAAAGTACCATATTCTCATTAAAAATAATGTTTGTTTTTGTCTTTGAAATTTGTGAATTGGGTCAGGTCCATCATTCACATTCATCACTTTCTTCCATAAGTTGTTGTAATGGCCGTGAGCGATAGCTTGGCTTCTTGGTACGACACAGTACAGAGGAAATGCTCCATTTTGCTACTAGCTCTGGACAGGTGGATGTCTATGCGGTGGTTACATGAACCGGTAATCTTCAGACTGAAGGCGGCGCAAAATAGCAGAAACCTGCGTGAGTTATCATTTGCATTTCCATTGCCGAAAGAGCTCAAGACAGATTCATAACCTCTACGCTGCGACCCTGAAACTGCGTTGAAAGCCAGTAGGATGAATTCATCACGCAGAAGAACTGTGGCTGAGGCATTGGCCAAATCCTGGTAGAAGTTATTCTTTGCCTGCGGTTGGGCCTCGTGTGTGGACGCTTAGGCGACAATTATTGTGAGATGACCATGTTTATGTTTCTGTCGTCCCACCAGGAGCCCGTCCGAGATGGCATGCCAGGATATTGTACTGTCTCTGAGTGGGAGTCTTATGAATAAGCCCACAGCATTTCTGTGTTGAAGGCCACCAGAGTGTAGCAGACATGCGTCTTCAACATCTTGTTGGTTTTAGCCCTTTAGTCTTATTTCAGTGATACCAACGATTACAATGTTGAATCGACCTAGTGTTCTAGCCAACCCGGCAAAATAGCCAGTCCCGTTTAGTGTCAGTATATTCCATGTTGCGATTCTCATTGGACCCATAGACATCCACCGCCACACATGAATCTCTAACGACCGAAGGACTAGGAAGGAACCTTGTGAGAAGTCTCGATCGGGTGACTTTCTGCCGTGTCTTCGCGGTGAAGCGGTCCCTGCCAACACTGACCATCGCTTGCTGATGACCAGGTACTTCTTCAGCCCATATGTCCCTTCAAAATCTTTGCCGACCACTAGGTACAATATCCAACTTCTCAAGCCTAGACCCGGAGGCAGCACGGGCCGCGACATACGAGGCCGCCAAGCAAATCATCGGCTCAATGACCCCAAAGCGCCAGCAATGGTCCCCTAATACCGCGAATGACATCATACTCCAGAAGACCTCAGCCAGGCTTCGTAATGACCATGCCGAACGACGACGGCTGAAAGGCCAATTCCGCGTGGTGGCTAGAGTAAACAAGAAACGCATTTTCAACGAAATTGCTAACGGAGTGGAAGCTGGTCTCAGATCTCATGACCTCAGACCCGCCTTTCAGACTATCAGGCTCCTCCGCCATGGAGACAAGCAGAATAATAAATAAATCAATAAGTCCGAAGGAGCACTACACGTGTCCTCTTAACCACCCACCAGCAACGATATGTCCCGATCTGTCTGCGGAATCATCGAATCCTCTATGAGATACGGAAACCAACATCGACCACGGTACTATATCTGAAGTCCTTGCTGCTATCCGGAAACTCAGAGATGGACGAGCGGCAGGCCCAGATCACATTCCACCGGAGCTGTTGAAACGCGCCATCAACACGATCAGCTCTGTCCTCCATCATTTATTCCTGCAAGTATGGAGGACGAGACACGCTCCAGCTCAGCTCCAGAATCGTCGTCTCCTTGTACAAAGACAAGGGGAGTCGCAACGACTGCCGTAACTACAGACCTATAACACTACTATGGGTACGGAAAGGTGTCTGCCCACATGCTACTGGCTAGATTCTAGTCTCTCTTGAGCACAAAACGTCGCCCAGAACAGATTGGCTTCACTCAGAGTCGTTCTACAACCGACGCTACCCTTGCCCTGTGTCTTCTCTCCAAACTGTACCGGGCCTTCAATCGCCCCATTGACCGCTGCATATGTCCCTTATCGGCCTTCGACTCTGTCGGATTTATGAAAAGCCTTCCAGGGAATAGGCACCCCGGCCTCCCTGTTGAACCTGATCAAGAAGCTGCACAAGGACACCGGCGCCAGAATTCGATTGGGAGGCACTCTCTCTAACAGATACCCGACGACTTCGGGTGTCAGACAAGGATGTGTTATTGCCCCCGACCTATTTTGCCAGGCAGTCGACTGGCTTCTTGACCTCCTCAGCCCGGAACAGGAGGGTACAGCTATTGACCAGTCAATCTTCACTGATCTCGTTAACATGTACGAAATGGTCCTGTTCGGCACAGACAGATCTACCCTACAACGCTCTCTGGAAATGTTAGTCAGTGAAACGCCCACCCTAGGCCTGTCTATATCTTGGACCAGGACCAAAGTTCAGAAACTCATTTTCTACACAGCACCCTAGGGTATTGTACCTCAAGGTAACACTGCGGAGGGCACCAACGGATTCATCTGTCTCGGTAGCATGATATCATCCGATGAGCACAGCGGTCGCGATATGTCAAGGCATCCGACATGTGTGGATTAATGGCAAGATCTCCCTCCAGACATAAATCCGCATCTACCAGTCCTGCGTGGTCCCAGCCCTGCGGGGTCCCAGTCCTGCGTGGTCCCAGTCCTACTTTACGGCTCTGAAACCTGGACATTGCTGAAACATGACATGTCGAGACTGGAAGCCTTTCACATACGCAACCAGCGGCATCCTGGGCATCCGATGGCGTGACTACATAGGCAACGTGGAGGTCTCTGCTATAACGGGCCTCCACCCAATCTCAGAAACAATTGATTGGCGCCGAGTTTATTTGTTTGGTCAAATTGTATGGCTGGACCAGGAAACCCCTCCCCACAAGATACTACACAAGTCTTTCCTCAGCACCAAAAAGACTTACCCCGACCGACTGGAGGCGTAGAAGAGGCCATCCTCGAACAGTATTGCTCCAGCAAATATCAACCTCCCCCTCTGCCCTGAATCCTGGAACAACCCCACAACTGCGGGTTTTGGATGTGGCCGACCGACGCAACGGGTCACAGACGCCTAAGTGAACATTATTATTATCTGGACAGGGCATCCGCTCTCTCGTTTCTTGTAATCCCATAGAGGGAGGGTAGCCAGTGTATGGCAACCATTGAGGTCCCTTTGATAATGGTTAGGTCAGTTCTTACTCCCGGAAGAAAAATAATTATTTAGCAGACTACTTATATTTATTTATCTGTACTTTAATTCTCACTTAATATTCTTTTCCTGCTGTATTTTCAAACTAAATTTAATGTATAATTAAAAATACTAACTTTAATGTGCTTTATTCATCTCAATTTTATAACAGATTCAAATGTTGTTTTAAACATTAAATGAAATTGCATTTAAATGATTAATGATGTTCTGCCTTTAATCAAAACATCTGTTTCCTAATCATCATTATCTAGCTTATCAGCCCTAAGACTGGTTGTAAGGTTGTTTTAGAATGGACCCTATCCTCTGCATCTTCCTTCATTCTAGCATTGGTATATTAATATATTAATATCTCTGCATAATATCTCTGCATGTCTGAGATGTAATGGTAAGACATGGTCGCTCACTTTCTCGTTTCCACTGGATCTTTACCTCCTGTATCTTCTGTGTAAGGCTTTCACTTCGCATATTGTATCACAGCCAACTCATTTCTCGATTTTGTATCGTTTTCAATATTTGTTCTTTGTACGTTTACCCCACTGAGGACACTGCAATTTGATCTTTTGTCTGTCCAACTCACGTTCCATTCTACAGTTATACAGTAAATCAGTTTCTGTTTGTCTCTGAATACCTTTTTTCCAATGCAATCCTTGTCTTAATTGATGACGCCAGCAGTCAGTTTTTGGTCGCTGACCACTACAGCTGATGCGCTTCTCATGATCTTAATCAGAATGTGGATTTAACATACGAATTTGTGAGCATGCACAACTGATTGAGTGTGAGAGGGACAGACAAACTGTAGAATATGCCGTCTAGATCAGTGTTTTCCAACCTTTTTGCAACTGGGGATCGGTGTAAATGTGAAAAAAACATTTTACGAACCGGTGAAAATATGAAAGATTATGCTCGTATAGCTCATACAGACTTAAAAACCGATATTTATGTAACATATTGTGTATAAGTTTTAAAATCTTATTTTATTAAATTGAAACTGCTATAGTTGTTTAAAATAATCAGAAACCAAATAAAAAATACAAATGCTAATTATAGAACGTTTAAAGAAATCAATATTTCATTCAAATAAAGTTTGTGCGAAATCTGTTAACTTTATTGGAATATTTGATAACATTGGCTACAGAGTTGTTTCTGAGAGACGAAGCGCTGCATTGAAATCCTTTCTGTAATTCTATTTGATCTTGATCACTGACAGGTTGAAAAATTCTTCTCACATAAATAATTTGTCAAAAGTGCAACCAACAATTGTATAGCTCTGTATTGGATATTCGTTTTCCAGTGATATGCAAAGTTGGGACAATAATTGCTTTGTTGGACACAAAGGTGACATCATGAAGACAACTCGATCAGGTTTTCTTTTTCAAGAAAAGAAAAGTGTGTATAAGTTGTTGTCTTCCATGAAGGGGTTAAGTCGCCATAGCTTTTCGCGGACCTGCAGGACATTTTTGCGGACCGCCACCAGTTCGCGAACCGTTGGTTGTGAAACAATGGTCTGGGATCAAGACGCTGAGCAGCGTATGAGCTGCAGCAGTCAGCGACCCATAGCTGACTGCTAGCGTCAGGGCCAGCGAACCAGAGCTGCCAAGACCTTTCTACACCTCCATATTGTGATCCTGGATAACAGGCTGCAACAGAGCAGACTGGCTAAGGAGAAGGGATAGAAGAGGGAATGCTAACCCGGTACTAACAAATGCTTGCTGTAGTCGGATGTGTTAGACCGGAAGGTGCAAATATGGCAGTCAAGTTGTAAACTACGACACAACGCATTCCGTTCTCTGGACTATAGTCTTAAGTCTTTCAAGGCTTGGTAGCGGGAGATTGAGAACGAACGAAGCCAAGCCAAACACTGGTCTAAATATGTCGGTTAGACGAGTAGAGCCAGAGAGAGCATACTATCTTGTCTAAATGACGAATCTACTATTCGGCAACAACAACAACAAAAAAACACTATACAGTGCGCAAAGTTTATTTGGAGAAATAGTCACGGTTATTTGAAGACTAATAACAAGACATAATAAATCTGTATATAGATGGCAGCAATGGTTTGTTACAGCAAATACATATACTTTTTCACAGAACAATTTCTCGATGCCTGGATTGCAAACAAGAGCCTAGAGCCAGTACTGCGACAGCATATCAGAACTCTCTGTCTAAAACAGCACAGATATCGGCATGAAAAGGGTAGGTCCGAGGACAAGAAGAAGGCAGTTAAGCGACTTGGTGCTGCTGATGACCAGGAAACAAAATTGACTCTAAATTGTAAGTAATTTGTTTTTGTGTGTTCTGGTTGTGTGCCTCAGTACTAGCTTGAATTTTGCACTTCATTCAACGTTTTAGACAGGAACGCTATAATTGCATCATTGCTCTAGAGAGAGCAGGTTGCAAGAGGCGGCTAACTGAGTCACATGGCATAAAACAAGCCATGTTTAGGTAGTGTGTTAAGAGCAGCATAGATTGCGCCTAACAGGCTGCGGGATCGGTTAATCACCCTCCGAGGTATTTGTCCCAGCGCAGCGGGGTAATAAACTGCTCGAGCCTAACCCACTAAGCAGGAACTTCTCATTTCCTGCATCCAGCTGACGCATAGCTGGGACCTGCACAAGGTCATCTGCTCCTGTAGATGTTCACGACTATTAATACTTCGTCATTTGTCCTACGGCACTTTCATACGGTGTCACAGAAAGGTGGGATGCGTAGATTTCTTGTTATCGCCAAGTGGGAGACAGGTGTTGTGGCTAGGAGCAACTTCCTGAAAGTGTCAGAGACACCTTCGATCCATCGACGTCGTGGTCTACATCTTGCTAGTGGACAGCAGACCTGTATGTGATATTCTCTCTTTGTAGGCTGGCCATAATGCGTTCTGACTAAATGACCAAACCACTTTGTTTGTTGAGGGTCAATGTAGGCACTAACTGGGTTTGTCCCCACTGTCTGCCTCAGCATGGTGCTGCGGATTCGGTCACGGAGTGTCTTTCCGGCTGCATTTCTCATACAGCGCATCTCGCAGCTCTGGGTCTTACTCTTGTGGTTTGCTAGTAAGGACCAAGATTGACATTGGTAATACAATGTAGAAATACATAGTTATTTTTTCAGCCTCCTCTTAGTTGAAAGAAGCACTCTAGGGTGTTTGAAAATATGTGCAAATTGATAGTGGAAACTGTTCGCTTTCTGAATTTTATGTCCAATCTCTCTGTCTACTCTGCCGTCATCAGTGAACCTAACCATTTAAAAAAATTAAAATAGTTTTTTTTTGGCGTTCGCCTTATTTCTCATGTCTTTATTCCCCAAGGCGGTGTGCGTTGCGCTATGGTTTTTATTTTGTGCCTGTCGGTCCAGTGCATTCGATTTCGGCACGCATTTTATGTGAGGGTCTGCTTCCTTCTGCATTTACTAAGGGTTTGATTCCCCGGGGTAACAACCGGTGCTGTGATTGGGGATCGAGCCCAGCACCTTCGGATTATGAGCCGTGCCACTTAACCATTAGCCCACGCAGTCCCCACTTAGGTATTTTAACTCTTGCACTTGCTTGATACCAATGTCAATGATGTGGCAACTTTTCTGCAATTGTTCACGTGAAATCAACATAGTCTCTGTTGTGTCTGTTTTCTGCGATTAAAGTCGATTACGACACTAACATTCAAAATATTTCAACTCTTACTTGAATACTTATCTGAGATAGTCCCAGGCCGGGTGCCATGCGATCGATGGCTAACATGACCTGATATAACTATAATGATTTGGTCTATGGTGAAAAGTGGAGTGCCTCTCCAAAATACGCCCAAATGTCGTAACTGAAAACATAATATCGAAAGGTTAACAAGTTATGGATCGTCTTCATTGTTATTGTTGTTATTATTATTGTTGTTGTGGTTCTTTGACGCTATTCGTGCTGAGTTCAGTTCCCTCTTTACGTGGTTTCTTCGCTAGGGGGTTACAAAGGCTCTTCTTAAATCTCGAAGAGAAGATGGATCGGGATCCTCCTTGCTGTAGTACGATGCAAGGCTTCTAAGTAATTTCACCACTATAGGGATTTCAGTAACGATCCCCACCTTGTAATCTAGACTGCTGTAACACAGCTTCGACATCGGCAGCGTGAACGAGGACGTAAAGTAGTAACTTGATCCCTATGTTTAACCTGACCCTCCATGCATCGTGTTTATGCAGTGATTTCTTCTTTCGTTCGCTTGGAGTATGTCTAAGCCTGCAAAGTTGTCTCCCATATGAACCTAGCTGTCTTCTGCATTTCACACATTGGTCCATGTATACGTGGTGATGCTTTCAATTATGTCGTTATCTGGAGTATATACGCTAAATAATTTGGACGATGATCATAATTCCACTGAACCTACCTATTGCTGTCTTGTCTCGTCTAGTCTGTCCCATAATCTTGGTGGTCGTAGAGAAATCACATCTCAGTAACATCAGTTGTGAATGCTTGGAATGCATTGCCACAAGATGTACCGGAGGCGGTGTCAGTTCGTGCATTCAAAAATAGATTGAATGATCGCAGTTCTTTTTAGTATCAGTAGAGTGGAATAAACTGATTGTATACAGACTCTGTAGAGCCTTCTACGCCAGTATATTGAAGTTAAGTTAAGTTAATCATGAACTGTCCTCCACCATCGTACTCTATCTCTTTCGAGCACTGCGGTTTCAATTAATGTAATGTCCATCCACTTTCAAATATAATCTCTCCTGCGTATATTAGGGCGACTTCTCCTTCTCTTGCCAGGAACTGTGTCTCACAGTATCACATGTGACACACCATTTGAACGTATCACAAGGCCCTACCAGCAGAGCTTCCGTGATTTGACAACTGAAATGAGGTCCGTATACGTCCCGATAGACTTAGAATATATTAACAATCCTGGTATTCGAAAAGGCATGTAAATGTCTGTTGCCAGCTAGCCAAATATTTTGGCTATATGTAGTAAGTATTTTTACAACTTCCTGCGGCTTACTAGGCTAGGGGAAGATACAAATTATTTGGGTAGATTTTTAGCTATCATTTTTGTCCGGGCGGCGACCGTTAAGTCTACTGTTTTTTATTTCTAACCGCCAAGGGATTTTTAACATGCTCGACACTGAACACATGAGTCCGATCTCACTACCAAGAGATCAGGGGAATTTGTACTAGAAAATACACGTAAAAAAATCACGTTCTCCACCGTGATTCCAACCCGCGACCTCCGGCACTATATGTTAGCACCTTGCCTCAAGACCACTGAACCCCCGATAGACTGTTGGACAATACTGCGTGCACTAACATTCCTGTCGTGATCTTGATATGATATTCCAAGAATCTATTCCAAACGCTTCATCTCCATGGTCTGGGTTTTCCTCTGCAGTGCAGCATGTAATGTTCATGTTTCACCACCATATTGGTACACAGAGAAAATCAATATCTGCATTAAATGTATTATAATGATCAGAGATATCTTGCATATATCCAAATCAGCTTAACTTGTCATAGCCCTATCAATCTTTGTTCGTAGTTCCGCTCTGGTACCATCATCACCATTGGCAGAACCCAAATATATGAATCTGTGTAACTGTTTCAAGCGCTTGACTATTGTTTGGTGTATATATATATATATATATATATGTATGATAAATATTCATCGTTGCTGATGACGACTGCCGACATCGGCCTTGCTGAATGTGTTCTGTTTTGTTTTGTTTCTGCCCTGACTGTCATGTTTCTGCCCTGTGTTTCCTGGACCTCATCTGGCTTATTAGTCCAACACGAGCACGAAATGTTCTGTTACATTGTTTGCACACTAGGTCTTCTGCTCCCGGTGAGGGTTATCTCGCTTCTCTTTTCTTCCGGGTCAGGAGTTTAGTTAGCGCTGTCTGCATACGGTGACTCTCTCTATCACCAAAGCTCAGGTTTACTGTATTTCTCTAGTCGGATCTGTTTTACGGGATGCTCTCCCAGTTGTCTTTCTCTATGTGACAGCATCTCCGAGTTTCCTTCAGGCTGTCCATACAACGATTTTTATAAGTTTACATGCATACACACACGCACGCACGTACACACGCCCACACACACACACACACACACACACACATACACACACACAAACACATACACACACCCACAAACACACACACACACAAACACACACACACACACAAACACACACACACTCACACGAGGGACAATGATTAATTAACAGTCATTTATTTATAAAGTTCATGGAAGAGTATATACGAAGGAAAATCTTGTTTTAGGAAACGAAATGGCTATTTAGCAATACCCAAAGCATGGATTGGGACGAGCGAGCAGTATGCGTATACGCAGTATAGCGTAGAACATGGCCGCCCGATTGTCGATTTGCACCGTGCAAGAACAACGCTGCTTTATTCGTCTTTTATATTCAGAGGGTATAAAACCCTCTTAAATCTACAGTGAAATGAAGGTTCAGTATGGATACAGTTGTTTTAGTCAGAGGAGAGTGTATGAATGGGTAGAAAGATTTCGAAACGGAAGAGAAAACGTCATTGATAAACCACGGCGTGGGTGACCAAGCAAGCATGGCGACTGACATAATAAAATAGCAGATTGACAAGCTACTCCGTGACAACATGAAATAGTCGTATATTTCAAAATGAGTCACGGCACAGCACATACAATTGTCCATGATGACCTCGGTTATATGAAAGTGTGTAGCAGATAGGTTCTAAGGTAGCTGACGAGTAATGGAGATAGTGAAAATTGGTCGAAGATCGAACCAAAAGACTTTTCTAGAAGTCATCCGCAAGCTAGTAGACAGATGGATAGAGTGTTTTGCTGGTCACTGGGGACTATGTTGAAAATGTAGACCCCAAACAAATAAAATGCATGGTTCGCACGCTGATAGAAATGTTATTCACATACACACACCATCATGAAGAATGTCCCTTGCAAGACATTGCTCCCATCACAGCCCGTCTGAAAGAAAAGATCTCTTGCCAAATCTCTAGACTGTTCAATAGTGACGACCAAGCATTCATTGACATCTTGGTGCCATCGCCTTCTTGGTCTGGCTCTGACTCTTTTTCCCGGCACCATACCTTCCATTACCGTTCTCTCAAGACCGTTCTATTTTGTGGTGTGAACATAACATTCTAATGTTATGTTCCTTATGGAATTTATAAACCAGTTCTCCTCTATACATATAGATGAGCGGATCACGTTCCGGTAGACCAGCAACAAACCGAAATGATGATGTCATTGACCAAGTACGGACCCTGGTCTTACAGAACCATCGACTCACCATCCGAGAGTACTACCTGGAGGTCATCTGTGATGTTGTTTGATACAAACAACCGTACCTGTAGACAACGGAAACTTGGCAGCTCCACCATGGCAATGCACCCGCTCATTCTTTTCATCTGATTCAGACAATCTTGGCCAAACACAACATTTTTATGGTTCGCCAGACTCTCTATT
Organism: Ariolimax columbianus; assembly: GCA_036924085.1. Classification (NCBI taxonomy): domain Eukaryota; kingdom Metazoa; phylum Mollusca; class Gastropoda; order Stylommatophora; family Arionidae; genus Ariolimax; species Ariolimax columbianus. Next base: position 88,592,374 of record JAVGWX010000003.1, read on the forward strand.
CTCCAGAAAAGGCTCCTTGCGCTTTGTTTTGTTGCTCCACAAGCTGAAAATTCTGCTGAAAGAGACTATTTGAGGGTAGAAAAGACATTATGTGTAATGCGACGACCCAGCTGTACTTTACTCCCAAAGAGGCCTTTCTGAAATGCCCCCAACAATGGTTAGACCAGTGGGTAGAGTCCCAAGGAGAGAACTTTGAAGGGGATTATGATTTCAAACCTTCAGGTGAGTAATTGAATTTTTCGGACCGAAAATTCGGATATTTTTATAATACACATGGAACAGCACTTGTGTTTCAGTTTTGGCAGATCTGGATTTTCAGTTGTTCAGGTCCGCCTTGCATCATTTTCTTGCCTTGATCTTCTATTGAGTGTTTGCAAACATTCCATTTTTGTGATTTTTTTCTAGGTACATCACTTCTCTACATGTTTCTGTACATAAATTCTTCTTTCTTCACTTGTGCCCTCGGCGTCTCCTCTATCATGTAAATCTTGTACGACTTGATACCTATTAGATATTGCGAGTTTAAACGTAGCTTGTTTTTTTCTCATTTTTGAGAGACCCTAGATTAAATTGAAGCCGTTGTTAACGCGCATGAGCACATCTTTGTTGTTTCAGTTCTATTGAAGCGATCTTTTTGTAGCAATGCTCACGGGTGCTATCCATGGCGCTGCTACTGGTATGTATATCAGATACAGAGCGCAGGGTCAGCTGCTCCTCCCGAGGCACCTGAAGTCCTTCACCAAGGTGCGTGAAGCCACGGTCATAGATCTCCTAGTCGCGGACGATTGTGCGACTTTATTGCGGAGTTGGTTTAGTCTCACAATCAACATTAGGAAAACGGAGCCACTCTTTCAGTCTGCCGCTGGAGAGTCTTTCATCGAACAATCAGAGAACATATTTTGCAGCAAGAGTCTGTGGACAATTATTATTGTTGTTATTTAAGCTATCAGAAGATCTTCTAAAGCTAGATGCCACATCTGCTATTCTACATAACTTTACATCCTTCAAAGAAGACAAACACGTTTCACATACACATACAGTATCAATTTCATTTACAGTATTTTGATCACGTGGCTACAAGCTGCTTTTTAGATCCGTCTGTGTGGAAAATCGTCCCACCAATCGGGTTGAACCACAGAAATATGTAAATAATTCTCTATTCGCATTTCTTATCCAAATACCATGTCCATCCATGACCTCCTCATACCTGGTATTCACACAGCCTACCTATGCATTTAGGTCATCTATAAAGATTGTAATCATATCCTGTAGCCTGGTGTACAAGTGGTTCTTCACCGAGTCAGGGTTATCGTTGGTTGGGGCATAGCATGACGTTTAACCATGTTCTTGTGTATGCAGTTTTGAAGGCAGCTATGACCGTTCTTAGGCTAACGCGCTACCCATTCTATAAGCGCGTTTAAGATATTTGTTGATAGCATTAACGCTAACCCCTCCTCATGCTGCCCTCCTGCTGTAGCGTGTCCAGATGGCAGTGCCAGCTCTCCTGTAATCAGTCGAACTTTCTCAACCTTGACACACCTTGTTTCAGCCAGGTCCGGTAAGTAGTTAAGTTAGTTTTCTTTCCACTTGTGCCGTTAAAAAAGTGGAGAGATTCAGTAGTCTGTCCTGGATCAAGGGCGTTGCGTTGGTCAATGTGATCCTGTGTCGTTGCACAATTACTCTAATGTCATATTTCCACTTTATTCGCTGCGGCCCCCATGTCACGTAGCCAGATCTACGATTTGCAATCGTTCATCTGTGCAACGACTTAATCAGTCTTTCCCTGTTTATGCATAGTCCGAACATTCCAGATGCCAAACCAGGATGCTACTGTTGGAGAAAAAGTGTAGAAGAGACCGTTCTGCACAATGATTATTTAATCAATGATGATTTAGTCAATCATGATTTAGTCAATGATGATTTAGTTAATGATGATTTAGTCAATCATGATTTAGCCAATCATGATTTAGTCAATGGAACAGTGTAATCAGGAATATTTTTGTGTGTGTGCGTTTTTATTGGTTTGTGTTCGCCTTATTTCTCTATTCCACAAGACGGTGTGCGTTGCACTGTGGTTTTAATTTTGCGCCTGTCAGTCCAGTGCATCCGTCTTCAGCATGTATTTTATGTATGGGTCTGCCTCCTCCTGCATTTTCTAAGGGTTTGCTTCCACGGGGTAACGGCCGGTGCTATCGTGGGGATCGAACTCAGCACCTTCGGATTGTTAGCCATGTCACTTAACTACTAGCCCCCGCCATCCCCAGGAATGATAATGGTATATAGGTTGCTGCAGTTCATTTGCCTGAAATTTATAGAGGGTTAGTTAGCCGACCTAACGCCCATCCATTCATATATATATGGGGGACCCAGTGCTCTCGAGGTAAGGTGTTCTCCTCGTCGGATGCTAGAGGTCGCGGGTTCAAATCAGGGTGCAGACCGGGATTCTTTCACGTGTATCATCCGGTAAATATTTCCTCTTATCTCTGAGTAGTGAGATCAGACACCCGTGTGCAGTGGTGCGCACGTTAAAAATACCTTAGCAGTAGGAAATCAAAAAGAGTAGGCCTAACGGCCGCTGCTCGGGTAAAATTCAAGTTAAAAATGTACTAAAATGATTCTAAGGATTCTCGCCCCACAGATAATATGTCGCAAAAACGGGACTGTGTGGCTGTAACATCAGGTCTTGGTTATGTGGTTAGCGGAGCGGCTTAGATGGTTCCTGACAGCCTGCAGGTCTACCTTGCTCTAATTTACGCTTCAACCTCCGCCAGTCTAAAAAATAGGCGATCGTATATTCCAGGGGCTAACAGATGCTGGGATTGACCTGGCAAGTCATCAGTGGATTTTCACCTGCCAAAAAAATATCAAACAAAGCAGGTCATACCTGCCCACAACGGCGTGGCCTAGTGGCACGGCTCACAACCAGAAGGTGCTGGGTTCGATCCCCATCACAGCACCGGCCGTTACCCCGGGGAAGCAAACCCTTAGAAAATGCAGGAGGAAGCAGACCCTTACATAAAATGCATGCTGTAGTCGGATGCACTGGGCCGACAGGCGCAAAATAAAAACCACAGTGTAACGCACACACGCCTTGGGGAATAGATAAATAAGGCGAACGCAAAAAAAAATTTAAAAAATAAAAAATACCTGCCCACGACGTCTAACGACATAAGCGGACTGAAGATATATATATATATATATAAATATATACATTATATATCATAGTCATAGGTGTCTCAGTCTCTGTAGACTATGACCGTGGCTCACCCCGTACGTATTGTCTAGACACAGTCTGCTATGACTGTAAAGGCCGATCCGCGAGTGACAGTCCCTGCCACAGATCGTACAATCGTGCTGAGAAGGCTGACCTACCGGGGTGTTCATTGTTCTCTTCAATCTGTCTCTCTTCCAGAAGGTTTATCCAAACGTTATATTTGCTCCTTCCAACTGACTGTCTCCAAACAGTTCGATCCTGATCAATTGCTTCCCAGCCCTCGGATCGGATGTCGCATGGCCTCGTGTCCCCCTTGCATACATCCCTGAATCGCAGTGTGGGACGGCTGGTTCTTCTAACTCCAATGTTCAGCTGTTTATGGATGATATTCTTTGATATCCTCTCATCTTCTATGCGGTAAACATGCCCTGAACACCGACAAAGTCCCTGGCTCATCATCGAGTACATGCTGTGAGTGTTTGCTCGCTGTAAGACCACATTATGTGGCACTTTCTTGCAACTTAATCCCCAATATACGTTGTAGGCACCTCATGTGATGGGTCTTGAGCCGCCGTTGCTGCTTATATATTTGGGAAGAGATACATATATTAAAGGACAGAGGGAGATAAAGAAAAAAGAAAGAAAGAAAAAAAGAAACAAAGAGATCATCCAAATTAGCAATGCTAGAAATTTACACATTTATGAATGCTGAGTCTGTAATGAACGATAAAAATTGAACAGAACAAAACAATTTGCAAGCAATAAAATAAATAATTAGTTCTGAGATGCCATAAATAGCTTAGCCTCACAAGGCCTAGCATGGGAGTCTGTGGTGTCGTCTGGTCTCGCAGTGTGAAATACTAACTCCACTTTGCTGGCGTTAACAGAAGGTATCCCTGCGTCTGATGTAGTGTGATAATCGAGATCGTACATGGGACTGTTATCTGCATCAAAATGCCATTTAGACATCTGAATTGTCTGATTTTCACTTTCCGTAGACTTGTTTTTAGAAGTTTTACACTGGGATGGAATCCCTATCATTTCTAGTACTTCCATGTCCAAGAAGCACATCAGTACAGTAAAGACGATGCCTTGAATGGCAAGCGCAAGAGAATACGCTTGCAAATATGTGTCCATTGGTAGCTCAGTGTAATGCATGTAGGCTTCAGCGTGAATTAGAACGAGGAGAATTTCGAGAATAATACTGTACAACACCAAAACGAGGGCACAGCATGCTTTTTGGCGAATGTGGATCAGTTGCCGGCCTTTCTCCAGATGCGGCTGTCTAAGATAGAATGATCCAAAAATAGTCACAGAATCTAAGCAAACGTTGCTCATAATGAGCATTAACCTTGGAGCTGTGGTCAGCCAATGAAATTTTGACTGGAAGGTTCTCAACCCGCAAAACCTGGAAGGACAAGTCATCGTCTCGGCGAACTGCTCAGCGAGCACAAGAACAATGGCTAAAGTTATAGCTGCTACTATGGCGAATTTCAAAAGGACAGGTCTGATGGCGATTTGTAAGATGGGCACAATACACATATAAAAATAGCCGAAGATGCATTGGTAAAAGACAATGCCGGAAATCAGAACCAAAGATTTTGCGGATCGGCATTTAAGCACGTTTGTAGCATCATCGACGGTGCTTACAGAGACCGTGACTGCGTTGCTGATCAGAAGAGCCACAGCTGCTATTGTGAGAGCTACATAGGAGTAGGTCAACGGGCGTCTTTGTCTTAATTTGACAACCACAGCTGCGCAAATGATGATGGCAGCAACCAGCAGTGCGATAGACGTAACGTGCAGAATTAGGTATAGCTTTTTATACTCATCCAATGATTTCAGAACTTGAATTATTTTCTTATTCACCAATTTCTTCAGATCATCTTCAGCTGACGGGTCTTCTGGAAGAAAGCAATCGTCAAAGTTAGTGTAAGGTTTAGTGTCCGCTGTGTGATTTATATACCATGTGGCATTAGGAAGACACTTTCTAGTGACGAACTGGTTAGGGTTTAGGAAGCCATCGTCAGGACACTGTAACCTGGCTGTAACTCCAACTGGTGTTGGACCCCAACACAGCTCAGAATATTGGTCCCATTCTGGTTGGCAATGTGAAACATTCATTTGGTTTGATTTGTTATACATGGTATCAAGACATGAGTCTCGTGTCTTAAAATTTGGCTCGAAACTGGCAATTTCTATGAACTGAATTCTTGACGTCATTGTGGTATGATTCCCTGTGGACGCAGTAAAATAAGTGGCGTCAGTAATTTTATTCTGAGAAAAACATGATAGCGAAACAAACAGCAATAGCTATGCCTTTGGCTACAAGAATTACCTTGTGCAATAACTGCAGATGTGTATTAGTATCTGATGGCCATACGCCTGAGCCGAACTCCAAGTGTGGTCTTATATCTTCTTAAGGCCGCGTCTATTCGATTACCGAATAGTACTGGCGAATTTTCAAAGTAAGCGTAGCTGTCTTCGACCTTTCCCTTCATATGTGCATTTTCAATATATTTATAAAGCGCAGTGGTTAGCGCGCTGACTTCGCATCTGAGTGGTCCTAGGTTCATTCCCCAGTTGAGATGGTAGTGTTTTTTCAGACCGCAATGGCCCCCGGGTCGACCCAACCTTAAATGGGTACCGGTTCAATCCGGGAAGTAAAGGCGGCGAGGGAGAGGAGATGGCTACCACCCTCATATTGCCGAGCCTTTGAAATGTGAGATCGCTGACATCTCACACCCCTACGGCAGTAATGCTATGGGTTACTATCTATCTATCTATCTATCTATCTATCTATCTATCTATCTATCTATCTATCTATCTATCTATCTATCTATCTATCTATCTATCTATCTATCTATCTATCTATCTATCTATCTATCTATCTATCTATCTATCTATCTATCTATCTATCTATCTATCTATCTATCTATCTATCTATCTATCTATCTATCTATCTATCTATCTATCTATCTATCTATCTATCTATCTATCTATCTATCTATCTATCTATCTATCTATCTATCTATCTATCTATCTATCTATCTATCTATCTATCTATCTATCTATCTATCTATCTATCTATCTATCTATCTATCTATCTATCTATCTATCTATCTATCTATCTATCTATCTATCTATCTATCTATCTATCTATCTATCTATCTATCTATCTATCTATCTATCTATCTATCTATCTATCTATCTATCTATCTATCTATCTATCTATCTATCTATCTATCTATCTATCTATCTATCTATCTATCTATCTATCTATCTATCTATCTATCTATCTATCTATCTATCTATCTATCTATCTATCTATCTATCTATCTATCTATCTATCTATCTATCTATCTATCTATCTATCTATCTATCTATCTATCTATCTATCTATCTATCTATCTATCTATCTATCTATCTATCTATCTATCTATCTATCTATCTATCTATCTATCTATCTATCTATCTATCTATCTATCTATCTATCTATCTATCTATCTATCTATCTATCTATCTATCTATCTATCTATCTATCTATCTATCTATCTATCTATCTATCTATCTATCTATCTATCTATCTATCTATCTATCTATCTATCTATCTATCTATCTATCTATCTATCTATCTATCTATCTATCTATCTATCTATCTATCTATCTATCTATCTATCTATCTATCTATCTATCTATCTATCTATCTATCTATCTATCTATCTATCTATCTATCTATCTATCTATCTACCTACCTACCTACCTACCTACCTACCTACCTACCTACCTACCTACCTACCTACCTACCTACCTACCTACCTACCTACCTACCTACCTACCTACCTACCTACCTACCTACCTACCTACCTACCTACCTACCTACCTACCTACCTACCTACCTACCTACCTACCTACCTACCTACCTACCTACCTACCTACCTACCTACCTACCTACCTACCTACCTACCTACCTACCTACCTACCTACCTACCTACCTACCTACCTACCTACCTACCTACCTACCTACCTACCTACCTACCTACCTACCTACCTACCTACCTACCTATCTATCTATCTATCTATCTATCTATCTATCTATCTATCTATCTTTCTATCTATCTACCTACCTACCTACCTACCTACCTACCTACCCGCATGCATATCTATCTATCTATCTATCTATCTATCTATCTATCTATCTATCTTCAGTCCACTTATGTCGTTAGACGTCGTGAGTAGGTGTTACCTCCTTTGTTTCATGTTGTTTTTTTGGCAGGTGAAAATCCACTAGCGACTTGCCAGGTCAATCCCAGTATCTGTTAGCTCCTGGAATATACGATCGCCTATTTTTTAGACTGGTGGAGGGGGAAGCGTAAATTAGAGCAAGGTAGACCCGCAGCCCGTCAGGCACCATCTATACCGCTCCGCCAAACACATAACCAAGACCTGATATTATTGCCACACAGTCCCCCTTTTTGCAACATATTCTCCGTGGGACGAATATCCTTAGAATATTTTGAGTAGGTTTTTAACATGAATTTTGCCCGAGCAGCGGTCATTAGGCCTACTCTTGTCGATTTCCTATTGCTAATGTATTTTTAACGTGCGCGCCACTGGACACGGGTGTCTGATCTCACTACTCAGAGATCAGGGGAAATATTTACCGGATGATCCACGTAATTCAGGTACCTTTGTTCGCAGCGTCGTCAACCACATCACCCCTGCCCTAAACTCTTGAACCGGCTGGAACTGTTACAGAGATCTATAACGTTTCAGATAAGTATTAGTGTTGAGAATTAATTTGTGTAATAATAACATAGTAGTGATTGTAGTTTACTGTAGCATACGTATTTTCAAATATAGTGGCCTTGTTGTAACAGATAGTTAGTGACTTGACAGAATTAAATAGCGTGGAACAGTGAGCGGTAGTAACACTCAAGTAACACTAGGCCTAGTCGTTAGCGATACGTTGTAGAAAGGTAAATTCCAGCGACATTTTGTTTTTTTTTGGCGTTGCTTTAAGAAGTATACATTTTATTAGGTTTTAATATAAATTATTGGCTAACGGTAAAAAATAGCTTAATTAGTATGGCCACTAAGACGAGACGAAATGCTGCGAAGAAAGGCCAAGTCAGATTGTGTGATTTGTGTGGCGAAATTTGTAATATTACTACAACGTTGGAAGATGAAGGAACCGTTTTATGTAGGATATGTAGATTTAAAGAGAGGAAGGCACAAATGGAGTGCAATATAAGGGAAAATGAGAAGAGATTGGATGAGATAGAAAAGAGGCAGATGGAAATAGAAGGGAAACAAGTGAAAATGGAGGAAATTTTAAAGAAGCTGCAGTCAAGGTTAAGTCAAGGAAGTTAGGGAGATTTGAGTGAGGAAACAGTTCACAGGGCATAGAGCTTTGGAGAGAAGTATGCACATATAGGTAAGGGGTCAGTATTGGTAGTAGGAGATTCAATGGTGAGAGAGGTTGGCAGACACATGTCTAAACAACACAACATGTTTGAAAGAATGGATATTTGGGGAGCAAAAATAGAGGATATAGAGGGGAGAATAAAGAGGATAGATGACAAAGGAAACAGTAATGCTGTGGTATTGGTAGGAACAAATAATGTAAAGAGAGATGGTACAGAAATAATTATGGATAAATATAAAAGTCTTATGGGAACACTTAAGGAAAAAAAGTTTAGAAAGGTCACAATGATGGGCATTTTAGATAGAGCAAATGGATCAGACTATCTAGACAGCAAAATAATAGGTATCAACCTTAGGTTACGGGTGATGTGTGCGGACATGGGAATGGAATTTATTGATGTTAAAGTAGATCAAAGTAAAATGTTAGATAGGAGAGGTTTACATCTAAATGAGATAGGACAGCATGTTGTAGCAAAGTATATGTTCAATCATTGTGTTATAAATTTAAATTAGTAAGGCCTATGAAGTATGAGACTAAAGATAGGCCTACAATAGGGTGCTATAGAGGATGTAGTCAAAGGGGAGAGTTGGTGTCAGGGAAGTGTGAAATAAACAGTGGAAAAGCAAACACTAAAATGATAAAGCAGAAGCAAAAAAAGGAAAACCAACAACATTACAAACTAAAATGTTTTTATGCAAATGTGAGAAGCATAGTAAATAAAAGAGAAGAATTGGAGCTGTATGTAGAAGAAGAAAAACCAGATATAATAGGGTTAACAGAATCATGGACAAATGAGGAGATTGCAGATAGTGAACTTGAAATTGAGGGATATACAATGTTAAGGAAAGATAGGATAGTTGGAGACAAGACTAAGGGAGGTGGCGTTTTATTATACTGTATAAATTCTGTTAATATAACGATCAAAGATTATTTATCATGTGGTAACAAAAAGGAAAGTGTATGGGGAGAAATAGAAAGTGGGGGTGAAAAAACAGTGATTGGAGTGTGCTATAGATGTCCATCAAGTCAAAAAGAGGAAGATGAGGAGCTGATTAGTAGCATTGCAAAGGCAGGTGAAGGGGAATTATTATTAATGGGAGATTTCAACTTTCCAGAAATAAAATGGGATATGGCAGAAGCACTTGTAGAGTCAAAACCTTTTGTTAAGTGCATAACTGACAATTTTTTAATTCAACATGTAAAAGCAGCCACCAGAGGCAAAAACATACTCGACCTAGTTTTTACTACAGAGGAAAATATGATTGAAAACTTTACCGTTGGGAAACTGTTTGGCTCAAGTGACCATCAAATCACCCGTTGGGATCTTATTGTAGGGAAAGAAGTAAACATAAACACGCGAACATACGACTACTCTAAGGCAGATGTTAAGAGGATGAAAGAGGCAGCGAACCACATAATCTGGAAAGATATTGTCGTAGGAACAGATATTGAACAGGAGTGGGAGAGTTTTAAAACAGTTCTAGAAGTGCTAAAAGAGGAATGTGTTCCATGTAGGGAGGTAAACCCCAAGCGTAAAAGGTGGATAACTAGATTTGTAGTGAAATGTAGAAGAGCGAAAAATAAAGCATGGAAAAAATATATAGAGGCAGGTAAATCAAAAGAAACATATGTAAAATATTTGGACAAGCAGAACATATCCCAGAAAGCGAATAAAACAGCAAAAATAGACTTCGAAAAAAAACTTTCTCAGAGGATCAAGACTGACAGTAAAAGCTTCTTCTCTTATGTTAGAAATAAACAAAGAACGAAAGACAAAGTAGGCCCTCTCATAGACAGTACATGGAAAATAATAAGTGAGAATAGGGAGGCAGCTAATTTGCTCAATCAGTACTTTGGCCCAGTCTACACAAAAGAGGACTGCTCCAAAATCCCAGAGCCTATATATATTTTTCAAAGAGACATAGATACAGCGGGATTAAGATCAATCTGTATTACAGAGAAAATGGTTTTTAAAAAATTGGAGGGGTTGAAAGTGAATAAATGTCCAGGTCAAGATGGTATTCATCCAAAATTGCTGTATGAAATTTGAGAACAACTAGCAAAACCATTGGCTATATTATGTTCTCAATCACTTACAAAAGGGATTGTTCCACGGTATTGGAAAGATGCAGGAGTGATCCCCTTATTCAAAAAAAGAAAAAAAATCAGATCCAGCAAATTATAGTTCGGTGAGTTAAACGAGCATAGTCTGTAAATTGTTAGAGTCAATAATCAAAGAAAACATTGTAATGCATTTAGAAAAATTTAATCTAATTAGAAATAGTCAGCATGGGTTTACCAGAGGGAGATCATGCTTAACAAATGTATTAGAATTCATGGAGGAGGTTACTAAAACCATAGATAAAGGGGAGCCAGTGAACGTTATTTATCTAGTCTTTGCAAAGGCCTTTGATAGAGTACCTCATCAAAGATTATTTCGAAAGTTAAAATCACATGGAATAGGTGGGGAAGTTGCAAATGGATTGAAAATTGGTTAACGGGAGGAAGGCAGAGGGTGGGCATAAATAAGGAGTACTCTGAGTGGTGTGAAGTGAAAAATGGTGTACCACAGGGCTCGGTTTTGGGACCAATTTTGTTCTTGATATATATTAATGATTTGGACATTGATTGCAAAATTTGCTGACGACACAAAACTATGCAGTAGGGTCTCATCTAAAGCGGAAGTGGATATATTGATGTCGGATTTAGATAAAATTCGAGAATGGTCTGTAATCTGGCAAATGGAGTTTAATGTAGATAAATGTACAGTCATCCACATGGGTAGATCCAATATGGAACATAATTACAGAATGGGAGAAAACAATATTAGAAAGATAGATAAGGAAAGGGACCTAGGGGTTATAAGAGATCATACAGGAAAGGTGAGTGAGCAAGTTAAGGTAGCAGTGAAAAAGGCAAATGCAATGTTAGGTATAATAAAAAGAAATTAAACATAGGAGCAAGGAAGTGATCGTCAAACTGTATAAAGCTTAAGTTAGACCTAGATTGGAGTACTGTGCACAGGTGTGGAGTCCGTATCATAGAGGGGATATAAACATGCTGGAAAGAATACAAAAAAGAGCGACAAAGATGATAGTGGGATTCCAGAATTACAGTTTTGAAGAACGACTCAGAAAAATCAGCTTACAGTGTCTAGAAGAGAGAAGAATTCGTGGTGACTTAATACAGGTTTATAAGATGATCAGAGGAATGGATAAATTAGACTATAACAAGTTTTTAAAAAAATATAGCCACCCACAATAACACGAGGGCATAGCTACAAGCTGACTAAAGAGAGGTCCAGGTTAGATATTAGGAAATATTTTTTTAGTCAGAGAGTGGTGTCTGCTTGGAATGCATTGCCAGGGAAGGTAGTGGAGGCAGGGACAGTTAATGCATTTAAGAATAAACTGGATGCGCATAGCTTTTAGAGCAAGGTGATGTAAATGTAACTGGTTGTATACAGACTCTGCAGGGTCTTCTGAACCAGTATACAGACGTTAAGTTAAGTTAAGTTAAGTGAAAATACCGGCGGAAAAATGGGTGTTGAGTAGCGGGTGTTGGTAGCTTTCCTCACATCTCAAAATTGCTGAGGAAGGTTAATCGGGGTCCTTCAGGTGCTTGTGCTACGCTTTGCTTCATCTTTACGATCACTACTACGGGGATCACGTCGATCCCCATCTCGTCAGTCACACTGCCTTAAAAACAGCACGTTAACATGGAACGCTACATGAAAGCGATATATTCTTGATCAGTATATTGTACCTGACCGTGCCGCGACGTCCTAGCCAGCATGTTGTGCGTGACTAGACTAGCGTCTCAGTTCCCCAAGTCTTTTGTCAAATGTCTTGTAAATAAGCTGAGTAGTTTTCTTCGTTGATCATGTTCGTCCATAACTGAGCTTGCTATTTCTTCTTCTTCTTATTTGTACGCTGTGAGACGTTAACTTGAATTTGTTCGAAGAAAGCAGCAGTCATCCTGAGGCTGTCGACACTGCCATATAACTTTCTAGTGTTGGCACTGGTGATGGCCACATGTGTTTTGTCGGGCAAATTTGCAGCAGATGTTCAGCGATCATTTTCCCTGTACCACAGATGCATTCGTCAGTGCCACCTATCTTCAGTTTATTGAATAGATGGTACCTCAGTCTGTTGTGGCCTGTGCGGAGTCTGAAGACCACGACCTGCTCTCTTCTGTTCAACTGGTAATAAGCATAATTATTTGTGTAGCCAGTATGTTGTTTCCCATTTGGCCATGTATCTTGCCCTGATAAACCTTTTTCCTATTCGTAGGTGACACTAGAATCTAGTTGTAGTAGCCTTGCACCTTTTTTTTGCCAGTCTGTCTGCCTCCTCGTTGCCTTGGATGTTACAGTAGGATGGAACCCACAGTACCACTACTCTTTTGGGTGTGGACTGCAGGCATAGTTGACAGAATACTGCTCTTAAGTCACTAAGTTCTGTATTTTGCTGGCTTTTTTAGTGCTGTAACCACGGACAGGGAATCTGTAAACAGGACTATCTGGCATTCATTGCTTTCGCCTGTCAGCATTGCTTTTACTGCAGCCTTCAGTGCCTCTGCCTCCCTTCTGAAATCGCTTGCTAGCTATTTGATGTTAGCGAGAAAAGTTGAACAGCGTTGTGAACACTTTCAGTGTGTATATTGTGTCCAGCCATGTCCTTAATGTATATAGTGAGCTATCACACCTTTGACCGGCTGGGACACATAGCAGTTCTTCGCTACAGGACAAGTTCCAATAGACTGAACAAACGCATGGTCAGATTTCGACCGTTAGCTCCACCACCGTTTACATATGAACCAGACGAACAAACTTACAAGCAAAATAATGTTTCTCCATTACACGTGATGCAGACTACTCTCTTTATTCAGCAGTGTGGGCCGTCTTTTCTCTTGATGTGTCAGCTGAAATGGATGACTTGCGCTGTGATTTTGATTAAAGTGAGTAAGAAACTGTACCTTTTCTCAACCTCACTCTCTGCTACTCAGTTACTCTTTGCCAGTGCAAGATATTTATCGAGACGACTGGAGATAGCACAGGATGCAGATTTTTCCTCAGGGTTTACTCCCAAAGCCTTTCGCGTAAACAGGTTAGCCGCAAGGCAGCAGAAGGGGGATGGCATATAGCCTTTCCCATAACCGCAAGAGGTTGTAGGGACATCACTCAGCGTGTGAGTGACTTGGGCATCTCTCCTAGACTGTATTCTAGTCCCTTATAGTCGTGTCTAAATTTCCTACACCAAAACCAGCTAAGGCGAAGGACGCTAATCTCGTGAAGTTCGGCTGTCTGAAATATACCGGGAAATACGACACAGGTTAAGCGTAGTGCTATTCATATAGCCGATGTCCATTTCAGGATAATCGGATGGAAGAAAACACGAAAAAACGAGCGAATTAACCAGTCCAAATGGAAAACAACAATGCGTTTCCGTGAAAACAAGTGTAAGTCGTCGGCTAGTCTGAAATCCAGGCAAATCTTGGCGGCATCCATAATGAACTAAAATAGCAGAGCAATGTAGACTCGCACCCGATTACGGTGCCATCTTTGCTGCATATCTAAATATTTCAGGATTGTCTCCTGTACAACCATTTAAGGAAGAAAAACTGGCCCAACGATTGAAGATGAAGCTAAAAATTTTTCAGCTCTAAAGAGAAGCTTCAAACGACGGTCGAGGTCATCATGGGAACTCGTCTGATAGCGTCAACATTCAAGATGTGATCACATGAAGAAAAGAAGAAAAGAATTACACTTTAATCGGCTATATTAAAAGTAGAACAAAAACGGAAAGATGTCGTTTGTCAGCCTTGTGGTTTTTTGGGAATATGGTGTTAGGTCCGTGTGTACTTGACCAACGGCACACTAGGGGTAATGTCAAAGGCATTATGCCGGCGTTTTAAACTTCTCCAACTTGTTCTGAATATCGCACCAATTGGGGATTGAATCTCAATCATTTGGCTGGGAAACCAGTGCACTAACCACTGCATTACCGGATGTTAAAAGTTATTGGTTGAAAAGAATGTCATATCGCAGAAAGGGATCAAAATCCTGAGTGCATACGCTGCAACGGTCAGCGACCCATAGCTGACGGCTAGCGTCAGGGCCGGCGAATCAGAGCTGGCAAGACCTTTCTAGATCTTCAAGCGGTGATCCTGGATAATAGGCTGCAACGGAGCAGACTGGCCAATGAAAAGGGGTCGAAGAGGGAAGGCTAACCCAGTACTAAAAGAATGTCTGTTGAAGTCGGATGTGTCGGACCGAAAGGAGAAAATATCGCAATCAAGTTGCAACGACACAACGTGTTCTGTTCTTTGGACAACATCCTTCTACTTGCAAAGCCCTTTTCAGAGCTTGGTAGCGGGAGATTGAGAAAGAAGAGGAAGAATAAGAAGAAGATATCGTAGATAAACATCAGATATCTGTTGGGAAACTGAGACACTAGTCCGGTCAGGCAAAACCGACTGGCCAGGCGTCAGGCACAATACACTGAACAAGATCACAATCTCTCTTCTAAGATAACGTGCTGATTTCAAGGCAGTCTGGCTGACGAGATGTGGATCGATGTGATCCATGTAGTAGTGAGCGAAACGCTCGAGAAATGAGGAAAGCTACTACAACCGCCACTTAACGACCTTTTCAAGCACCCAAAATAGTAAAGATATTCATTGTAGACATGAAAACAGCATCTGATATCTAACGTTTATTTTTTAATGGTGAGAAAAGAGTAGGTCATAATATTTAGAAGTGTAGATGGTATTTCTGTTCAACGGTTTGCAAACCCCTATATTCACACAGGCCAAAAGCCTACTGAGTCTGGAATAGCCATTTGGGTCTAAAAGATAAAGTCTAGGAACAATACATTATAAGCCATACATGAAAACAATTGCGAGTGATTTGTTTCTCGAGATCAGAAGATGAACTACGATGTCTATTCAAATCGCTGATGTTGATCAACTTTTTTTTCAACGACTGAGAAATAAAGGTCGTTTGTTCGCCCAGTCACCACACACTGTATATGCACATTGCCGATATGGAAAAACACAAAAATGACACCAAAATGACTGTGCATAATATAGGCGTGCTGTGGAATCATATTTGTGTGCTATGGCATAATATGTGTGTGCTATCTCCTCATATGTGCGTGCTATGTCATTATTTGTGTGTGCTATGGCATCATATTTGTGTTCTATGTCATTACCGATCGATGGGTGCTACCCAGTGAGGTACCTGGTTGGAGTTTTTCAGCTTGGTGAGAGCGTAGGTCGTTGCTGAGTAGAAATGGTAATTCCGAACAGGAACCTTCAATTCGATAATGGAGATGGAAGCAGTGACTGCAGCTCTGTGATGGCTATCAGGAACCTATTTAACAGGGGAAGTCATCGTGTCAAACTACTAATTCTTACTTCGGAAGGTACAGAGGGGCTGGTTAAGGCTTAACTGGACGGCAATGGTAGAGGCATCAAACCTGGAAGGGCTGGCGCGGATCTACTGACCTGGTCATTCTAAGGTTAAAGACAACGAAAGAGCTGACATCGTGGCTTCACATGCACCAATTACAGGTACACTAGATATGGATAGGAGTGACATTTTGAAGCCTGTTAGATGACGACACCGCAATAGATGAATCAGTAATTCATAAACTACAGGACTACAGAACGAGGTTCGATCGTACTGCGGTGCAAGAATAGACGGAGCAGAAGTATGTACAACCAACGAGCTGCAGGAACCATCAGTTTCCATGCCAATTTACTAAGAGAGACTGAGCACCCAAGGACATGTCTGGAACGCAATGAAGCCGGTTCTTAGGAACAGAACAGAACAGATGTTCAGCAGAATTATTTTTTTAAAAACAATCAATTCTTATTTATTGATTTTCTGTCCAGCTGTGGCCGATCATGGTTGTAAATCCTTTGACTCGGAAAATCGAATAGCTAGTTTCTTCTTTACAATCCATCACATTATGCCTGAAAAATGTAATTTTATCATACAAGGTAAATGAGCGTCCAAGAAAACATCATTTAAATTTTGCGCTAGCACAACACATTCTATACTGCTCGATGTTATACTGCACCCAAAACTCTGCTAGTTGTTGTTTACAAAATAGATCTTCCTTTGATTTATCAGCCCTACTTAACTTAATTTTTTTTTACTGGTTTAGAAGACTGTGCAGAGTCTTCTTCTTCTTCTTCTGCGTACACAGTCAGACAGTAACCATTATTTTTTCGAAAAAAGCGGCGGTCATCCTGAGACTCTCGCCACTACCATAGAGCTTGTCTTGCAGTTCCACTGGCAATGGCCACATCTGCTCTCTCTGATCCTCGTATGTCGGGCAGTTCTGCAGCAGATGTTCAGTGGTCATTTTACCAGTACCGCACGGGCATTCGTCGGTACACCCTATCTTCTGTGCAGAGTCTGTATATAACAAGTTTTTTTTTTACTTCACTTGATCTAAAAACTACTCATCTGATATATTCTTGAATGCATTTTTCCTATTTCCTATGGCAATGCATTCCAACCATTCATCACTATATGTCTAAAAGAATATTTCCTAGTATCTAATCTGGACCTTTTTTAAAATTAATTTTTAACTGTGCCGTCTTGTTCTTGTAGGTGACAGAACTTTGAAAAACATGTTATAGTCTAATTTATCCTTTCTCTTGAATTTCTTATCAACCTGTATTAAATCACATCGAATTCTTCTCTCTTCTAGACACTATAGATCCGTTTTCATGAGTTTTTCCTCATACCTATAATTTTGGAATGGCACTATCAGTTTTGTCGCTCTTCTTTGCATGTTCTCCAACATGTTTACATCATCTCTATGATAAGAGCTCCACACATGTACACACTACTCCAATCTAAATCTTACTAATGCTTTATACAGTTTGACTATCACTTCCTTGCTCCTATGTATAATATTTAATTGTATCATTCCTAATATTGCATGCACATACATACTATACTGAACGTACACTCAAAGTCAACGTGTCAACTCATTCCGTACGAGGAGCCGACACATCGGCTCAAAGAAAATGATGAGGTGAACGTTCATAGAAATACGAAGGCTGAGAAGGTTCCTGAACGCAGCAGAGATTGCTATGAGAAACCCCAAAGATTGGGTGAAACTAGACGCTTTTATGTTTATAAATGAATGGGACTTCGTAGAATCTCACCTCAACCTCTTCAATCAATGAAAACCCTTTAACCCGTGCCGGGCATAAGTCCTCGACAAATAATCGTCATGAGCTTCGATCAGCTCACAGCCGCTTCAACTCTATCCACGACCACTGAATGCTCTCTCAATTCATCTCCACTTCCCGTCTCCAGGTGTGTCGAGGCCTAACCCTCTTTCTCTTTCCACGCTGTGTTCCAGTGCATAAAATATCGAGAAATGCTGCCAGTTTATCTCATCAAGGTGT
>JAVGWX010000003.1:88615450-88687950 GCA_036924085.1 Ariolimax columbianus
ACTAGTGACGAATCAACATTAAGCAAAAGAAAATAATAAATAGACGGAGAGAGAGAGAGAGAGAGAGAGAGAGAGAGAGAGAGAGAGAGAGAGAGAGAGAGAGAAAGGAATAAATATGACGAAAGACAAGGAAACAGACAGACGATATGAACAAAGAGATATTCTCCTACACCAAACCATCCATTCCCAACCACAATCGCCCAACATTTCACCCATCTTACTGTTACAGTATTATTATCTGGACAATTAGCGGTAATAGCCCTCGAGAGATGACTCATGTTGTTCCCGAAAATTGGAAATGTATCCTAGAGGGAGCTGTGTAAATACCAGAGAAGGAACTCCCACGTGAGAGTCCTCGTTCTATTCGTTTTCGTGTCCGAGAATTCAGTGGACATCGTTAGGTTTGGACGCAATCGTTGACAAATATTAATAAACGAGGGACAGTCATTATTAACCTCAATTTTATTGAAAAATGTTTACAAAATGGCGAACGATATCTCTTTTTTTTTTGGGGGGGGGGGGGGGGCGTGCGGTGGGGGGGGGGGAATTATTTGTCGACACAGTCACCATGCCTGGCATCACATTTTCCCAACCAATCCACTGGCTTGTAGATATCTTCTAGCAAGAAAAGTATTTTGGTGTGACCTTTAGCGAATTTTACACCGCCTCTATTAGTCTGTATATCAACTGACTTAGGAGCCATCTGCTACACACTTTCCTATAACCGAGGTCATCATAAACAATTTTATGCTCAGCGCCGTGGCTCATGTTGAAATCTTCCGCTACGTCGTTAACGGTGACTCGTCTGTTGCCACGGGCTAGATGGTTGACCTGCTGTTTCACTGTGTCATATACCACGCTTGCTGGTTTCACACGACGCGGTTCATCAATGACGTCCTGTCTTCTGTTTTGATATTTTCTACTCATTAATACACTAGAGGAGCGCGTGGCCGAATGGTTTCGAGTCCTGCCTGCCGATAAGGTGGTCAACGGTTCTAATCCCCGGTGGCATATGTAGTTTTTTTGTTGGAGGTGAAATAAACAAACATAGACAGCACACGTCGTGGTGACAGCAGTGGCGAAGCAGCCTGTAGTCCTCAGCCTTTAAAACTCTTAGACTACACCAGCAATGGGAACAATTGTCGTATGACAGTTGTTGTTAAAAAAAAACAAAATTATTAATTAAACACTATCCCCTGACTCAAACAGCTGTCTTCATAATTAAACTTCATTTGTCTATAGGGATCAAGACGATGAGCAGCGCATGAGCTGCAGCGGTCAGCGACCCATAGCTGACTGCTAGCTTCAGGGCCAGCGAACCAGAGCTTCCAAGACCCTTCTACACATCCACGCGGTGATCCTGGATAACAGGCTGCAACAGAGCAGACTGGCTAATAAGAAGGGATCGAAGAGGGAATGCTAACCCGGTACTCAAAAAATGCTTGCTGAAGTCGTATGTGTTGGACCGAAAGGTGCAAATATCGCTGTCAATCTGTAAACTACGACACAACGCATTCCGTTTTGTGGACTACATTCTGCTACTTAAGCCCTTTCATGGTTTTGTAGCGGGATATTGAGAACAAACGAAGCCAAGCCAAGGCAAGCCAAGCCATTCTGCTATAGATTTTAAGAAGATTTCACACTCTCTGAATACAAATAATAAATACCAAAAAACAAACCAAAAAAAGTGCAAGTCGACATTGGGGCGGCCATGTTGTGCGTTGTATTGCGCATGCGCATAAAGCTCGATCGTCACAACCCCTAAATGAAGTATTGCCATTTTGTGCCCCGTAGTATTTTCAGTCGTACATACTCTTCCATGCACTTTACAATAAAATTGCTGTTAATTAATGACTGTCCCTCGAAGACATTACGAGTTTCAACCGAATAGGTCCGTGGAAGAAATAACACAACGAATGTAACACTCCAAGTTTTTAGTCCAAGACTATTAATAAGAGCTGTGCTTGGAATTAGCAATTTCATCATGTGAGACAATTGTATCAGAAAGTTTGCAGGCGCTCTTAAATCCTAGAGTATACCGAAGAAGGAGATCCAGGGTCTTTCTAGCTGTTGTGCAATCCAAAATATCCCAGCAGGTTCTACACTACAGGAATTGCAGTGTCGACAGCATCATTGCCCAGTTTGATTTTAATTGCACGGCGTTCACGTGAGGTGGGAGTTGTTGTTTTTGTTGTTGTTTTTGTTGTTGTTGAATGTATACAATGAGTATAACTACACTTTGGTACACCCCGAAAAGAACCTTAAGTGTCGGGCTTTCGTAGCTTTTCTCACATCCCGAGCGTGCTGATGAAGGTGAACCGGGGTCCTGCAATCGGTTGTGCTATGCTTGGCTTCATCTACTGTGTCGTTCAATACTACGGGGGTCGGGTAGATCCGTTACCCCGTTAGCCAGGCTGCCATGAAAACAATCCGTTTTCAGGAAGGGCTAACGGGAAACCGAGGTGAGGGTTTTGGCCAGTATAATTTGTCTGACCCTGTCTAACATGTCTGATCGGTATATTTTATCTGTCCCTGACTAACATGTCTGATCAGTTTATTTTATCTGTCCATGACTAACATGTCTGATCAGTATTTTTTGTCTGAACCTGACTAACATGTCTGATCAGTATGTATTGTCTAAACTCACTAACATGTCTGATCAGTATGTTTTGTCTGAACCTGACTAACATGTCTGATCAGTTTATTTTATCTGTCCCTGACTAACATGTCTGATCAGTATGTTTTGTCTGAACCTGACTAACATGTCTGATCAGTATGTTTTGTCTGAACCTGACTAACATGTCTGATCAGTATGTTTTGTCTGACCAGACGTTAGTCTTCTTTTCCGAGCTGGGTGTTTGGTTAGTCTGACCCAGCCGTGAGGTGAAATCTTAGTTAGTATGTTGCATCTAACCCAAACGTGAAGTCATTATGGTGCCACAAGAAAACTAGCGACAAATTAAGCCAGCCTTCCTTGATTGAGAGCGTTTAATCATAGATGGTCAGGGTTTAATTCTAAGCTCTAAAAGTATATTTCAAATGCTATTTCAGTGCAGTTATTTTTAGTTTTGTTATTGTAATTTGAATTTTATTATTTTTTTGAGTTGCGTTAAGTTCTTGACTCCATCATAATTCACTTGGAGTAACAATTCTCCAACTTTGACTATTTGCATTTCTTGAACTCATAAACCATGCACAATTTCTGCAGTTCAAAAAATCATTTTCTGACAATCAATTTCAAAAACATAAAAACACATACCCTAAGAAATTATTTTGTTATAGATAACGATCTCCAAACAGTGAATGAACTGACGGACAAGTTGTTGCAACTGATTCTCAGTATTCGAGCGAGTCAGGCTCTACAGAACGTTCAACGGGTACATTGAAAAGGAATTGAAGCACATCTTGCTTAATTCTATGACCAATAATAGACTATACAAAGCGGCTACTATTTTAAAAGAAAAAAAAGAACATTCTTGTAAGGACGCTCAAGATCACGTGTTAAAGGAGAGTGTTTCGAAAATGAAACAAAGATGCTTAGAATTGATTTTAAGAAAACGTAGACAACTATGCCGAAGTACGTCGACAGCATGGGTTTTAACTACCTCACTCAGCACAACATGAAGCACGTTTCAACATTTTTTTTCGACATCGTTAAGTGTGCCCCTTTATGTTCATGACTCAGCTTACCCTAAAATGATCGTTCGCTACTAGTCTTCTTGTACTTGCAATACAGCGTACAGATTAACAAGTAATTGGCCTGTTTGATTTTTGCATGAATTAATTTTGTCTTTATATCGGCCTCTATGGGGTATTAGTTTCGATACCTCTAGAACTTTTGTTTGGGCGGCAGCAAACAGTCTGTTCTTTCTATTTTGCAATTGGTTCTTTTGCGTTCACAAAGTGTACAAGAGATATCTCTTTGAGTTTATCGGCTGTCACTAAAAGGACTAGGCGCACCTATTTTGCCCTTAATTCTTCAACATAATTTCCACCAACAATGATACCTTTAACACATCGTCTTTTTAGTCAACCAAAACCTGCATCACTGAAGTCTT
The DNA here is from genome assembly GCA_036924085.1 of Ariolimax columbianus. Lineage (NCBI taxonomy): Eukaryota > Metazoa > Mollusca > Gastropoda > Stylommatophora > Arionidae > Ariolimax > Ariolimax columbianus. Next base: position 88,619,509 of record JAVGWX010000003.1, read on the forward strand.
TCGTCTTCTTTCTTAGCCCTTTTAGCGCCTCACATTCAACTTCGTCGGCATTCGTGAAAGTTGGAATCATGCATTATGATTTAGGCTAAACCATACACACAACCAATTGTAGTTGTTGCACTGTCTATTATTACTCGCCTGCAACCTCGAATCATCTACTAGAGTCACCACACTAATGCTTCTGCTGCAATATGAACAGGACAACCAGGTCAGGCTTCATCAGCAATTTGTGGACGTCCTTGATAAAATGTAACGACCCAGTTATGCATCACTTCAGCCAAGAAACACCTTTCACCGTAAACAGGTAGCATGTCCTTACTCATATCCTTTACAAAAAAGCGCCTTAAATCCCAACTTCCCCCCCACCCCCACCACAAAGAAAAACTGCACAACAGCACGCTGTTCTGTGATGGCATACTCTGTGAGAACGGACACCATTTTGCATCTGAGATGCGCACGTGCATGCAACACCTAACATCTGCTACCCCCCAACAACCACAAAGCTGGATCTTGTTACAACCTAATGACAACTTTAAATTAAGGTTAGTCTTATAGTAATTGCACCTCTTTCGGGGAAGGAAGATATTAACAAAGAATTCAGTGGACTAAGCCACAGCTTGTAAGAGGTAGGGTGGTACGTTCTTTAGATCTATTCCTTTTGCTTCACCATTCGTATGTCAGGTACCCATTTACAACTGGATTGACTGGGGTGTACCTATAGCGGGATTCATAACAAGGGACACTTGTGCCATGCCAAGCGATTGCTCTACCACTACGCTAATCGAACTACCAACTTCATCTTTTGGGTGTCCTTTACCACGTTGTGACCTACTTACTGACTCACATTGTTCTACCAAATACCACAAATATCTCCACATCAACCTGTCGATCCAACCTATAGCAAACAGAGAGCAGAACATCGGGGCATATGGAAAGGCCAAGAAAATAATGGATTGATGAGATTAAAGAAGCTCTAGAGTGGCATGGATTGAAAATGTCAACTATCATAAAATTTACGCACGAAATATCACACATAATTCTATTAAACAATTATCCCTGGCGCAATGACCATTACGATCTGGTATGTTATAGCTTTTCCATCAGTGTTTGTTCTCATTCTTGCGTTCCAATGAATAAATCCACTGACCGCAGTTTTGGATCTTCTGTTGGTCTTGTTGTTTCGAATGCCCACAATGAGTAAATATAATCTGTTGTGCGCCCTAAAAAGGACGTTAAGTGGCAGGTTGCAGTAGCTTTCCTAACATCCCAGGCGTGCTGATGAAGGTAGACCGGGGTCCTCCAGGTGGTTGTGCTAAGCTTGGCTTTATCTACCTGTCGTTCACTACTACTACAGAGAGCACGTTAATCTCTCACCTCGTTAGCCAGGCTGCCATGAAAACAGCCCGTTACCTGAGGGGGCTAAGAGGAAGTCGAGGTGATGGTATTGGCCAGTATATTTTGCCTGACCAGACGATAGTTTTCCGCCCCTGATCTTCTGTTAAGACCACGGTTTCCTGATCAAAATTCAACAGAATCGATTTTCTTTATTGAGTTATTTATGGAATTTTGCTTTTAAAGTTTATATGCATATTACCGGGGCCGAAAGGGTAGTCACGAATAGTAATCACTGTATTTGCCATGCATGATTTGGAATATGACTTCTAAACTTCATGGTAGTAGTAGTAGTAGTGGTGATGGGGTAGTGGTGGTATTAATGATGCTGGTGGTGGTGCTGGTATTGGTGGTATTATAATTATTTGCAGTAGTAGCATTAGTAGTAGTAGTAGTAGTAGTAGTAGTAGTAGTAGTAGTAGTAGTAGTAGTAGTAGTTTTAGTAGTAGTGGTAGTAGTAGTAGAATCAGTACTAGTAGTAGTAGTAGTAATTGTGGTACTTTTATTATTATTATTATTAGTAGTAATAAAATTAGCAGTAGCAGAATTAGTAGTGGCAGTAGTAGTAGTAGTAGTAGTAGTAGTAGTAGTAGTAGTAGTAGTAGTAGGAGTAGTAGTAGTCGTTGCTGCTGTTGTTGTTGGAAGCCACTCGCACTCAGTTGAGTTAATTTCTAACATTTTATTGGTAACGGATACGGTGGTTCTTTTTGCATCCAGACTCGCACTTGAGAAATACCTGCTTCCTCCATGTTATAGTGTATTACGACTCTTCAGAAATCTCATCGCGATGAGAATAACAGTGTCGATCCCCACCTCATTAGCCAAACTTCTATGACACTGGAGCACGAACATGGACGTGAGATGGGGGCCTTCATCAATATGTTTCCACTAACCCTAATTACTCTTCGCTTCCATCCCATCGTGGAAGACAAGCGACTATTTTATGCCTTGGCTTAAAAAAATCCAACTTGGCAACCTTGATAATCACCTGATTAATCGCTTTGCTCTCGTAGGGATGACATTACATAAACATAACAGTTGGGATGCTCGCTGTATGTTTTAGCATGACGATTTACATAAACGTCTCAGCATTTATGCATCAACGCAGGGAACAGTAATGCTATGATTCACTACGTTATAATGATATAACGTCTCAAATGTCAAGGCCAACTGGCGAGGGCGATCATGTTTCTTCACAACTAAGCCCTTCGTCCTTCCACCGATCCCTGCTACAGGCCGACATCCAACATTTCGTGCATGAGTGTTACCGGGACTCGAACGAAGAGCAGAGAATAAATAAACTGTAGCCTTTAAAGTATTTCGTAAGAAAAGTTTAAGGAGGTTGTCATGGGGACTGGCTACCCTAACCTGTAGGATCTTTAAATCAAAAAATTTTGAACAGATATAGACAAGTTAACGTTTGATTAATTAATGTATGTTTGTTAAAGATCAATGCCCAACAGGGTGCTGTAAAGCATTTGATTGATTGACTGACTGATTTGTTGAATAATTAAACGAATGATTGAATTATTAATTGATTGAATAGCTGAATAAATGAATGATCTGTTGAATTATTGAATGTTTGTTTTATTGATATATTGAACAATTCATTGATTGAATGCAAAAAGAATTGATTGACAGATTGACTTAGTGATTGTGTTATTGATTAAATAATTGAATGAGGGAAATCGATTTACTGAAGGACTGAACAATAGCTTGATTAAATGGCCGAATCATTGAATGTCTGAATGGTTAATTTAATGACCGAATGATTGAATGCTTGAATGTTTTAATGGTTCAGTGATTGTAGGATTTGTTGATTGATTGAATGAATTATTAATTGATTGATTCTGACATTCACACTTGAGACTCTTTGGCTTCTTCGTGAGTTGTTCATCACAATATTTTTGATGGTCTGTCTCCTCACACTGCTCTTCCTCTGCGGGTTCAGAACATTTGGAAAACCACGAGAAAGAAGTATTTAAGCAAATAATTTGTCGGAACAAGCTTTTGCTTATAAATTCCTATTTATTTATTGGTTTGGTTTCTTAGGTGTATGTATTGGCATTTACATTTCAAAAAAATTATTGGTGATGGCCAACCATCATTGCCGACTTTAATATTTAAAAAAAATAATGGTTGATTCCGATTTCTTCACCTGTGTTATTTTCAATATTTACTTCGATTGGTTCGTGATTTTCCAAATCAAGAAAACGTGTGCATGCTCTAATGTCACTTGAAGAACACGTGTGCTTGTTCTAATGCAACTTGAAGAATGCGTGTGCATGTTCTAATGTGACTTGAAGAACGCGTGTGCCTGTTTTAATGTGACTTGAAGAACGCGTATGGATGTTCTAATGCGACTTTAAGAACGCGTGTGCATGTTCTAATGTGACTTGAAGAACGCGTGGGCCTGTTTTAATGTGACTTGAAGAACGCGTATGGATGTTCTAATGCGACTTTAAGAACGCGTGTGCATGTTCTAATGTGACTTGAAGAACGCGTGTGCCTTTTCTAATCTGACTTGAAGAACGTGTGTGCCTGTTCTAATGTGACTTGAAGAACGCGTGTGCCTGTTCTAATATGACTTGAAGAACGCGTGTGCCTGTTCTAATGTGACTTAAAGTTGTTATCTCAATGCCGATACAAATGAATATTTTAAACAAATACGTTATTCAGTGTAAGCTTTGAATTATATGTCTAGGATCTGTCAAAATGTGTTAGATCAACAGCTCACACTAGTAGAGATTGTTAAAAACATTTCAGCTCTCCAAGTTATGGGGAAGTTGGTTGAAATAGGAGTCCATGCAGACGGACAACGGTCTTATCAGATTGTAAAAAAGGAGTGGACACCTTTCATTTCACGTCCATCTATACATTCTCACCTCATACGTAACCTACACACACAAAGCCACACAACAAACCAACACTACAGATTAAGGTTTCCCCATCATAACGTTTCTCCAAATATAATTGGGTAACTGAGACACTAGTCCATTCAGGCACGACATAACGTCGGGTCATGTACAGGCAGAATACACTACCCAAGATCACAATCTCTCTTCCATGCATCGTCCCCTGGAAACAGGCTCTTTTCAAGGTAGTCTGGCTGACGAGATGTGGATCGACGTGATCCCCGTAGTAGCGAGCGACACGCAGTTGAAGCCAATCATTGCACAACCGCTTCGGGGACCCCGGTCCACCTTCATCAGCACACTCGTGATGTGAGGAAAGCTACTGGAACCCGCCTCTAAACGTCCTTTTCAGGTCGCACAAAAGGGTAAACGTACTCATTGCGGGCATTGGCAAACAACAACAACGATAGGGGAAGAGGTGGGAGAGCTGACCAAAGATCGAGTGTCTTACAGTTCGGCTGTCACTAGAGCGTCTTTCTGCAGCGAACACGCCACATGATGATGATGATGATGATGATGAAGATGAAGATCGTATTAAAAAGAATTGTTACAGAATAAAACCGCGGCCAAGAGAACGCGCAATTACGCCAATACAGACGTATGCAGGGAGCTCAGCTGCTGTAGTTGCCATCTGCTTCGCATGGAGCGATAAGGAAACGGTAGAAGAAGTAGGAAGACAAGGTTAACTTTGAAAGCAAATAGCATGTGATGTGTTGAAATACTCGTTTATAAGATGGTTGCAAAGCGGCTGGTTGTCAATGACAACATATGTCACGTGATGATAAAGTATCGTGTTCGAACTACATTGCTTTGACCGACTACATTTTACGATACCAATATAATGTATCTGGAGGGAATATCAGAGCAGGGCATATGATCTCACCCTGGAGGCCACTCTTCCCCTACTCTCTCTTCTCACCTCACTCTGTTTCATTTGACTCTGTCCTACAGTCACACCCTTGCACAACTTTCACACGCGCCCTCGTGGTAAAGCCCTTCCATTGCACTTTGGTTGGGCTAGCTTCTGAGGGCGCTCAAACCTAGCATAGGTACATACAGATGCACACATGCATCCAAGCACTGGTTTATGCGTCCTGATATCGCCCAATTGACTACGGTCTGGGGTGGAAAATGGCGCGCCTCCGCCAGTAGAAACTAGTGAGGCAAACATCTAAGCAAAAAAAAAAAAAATCAGAGCAGGGCTCACGCTGACCTCCTGTCCAAACAGTTCGATTACCCCGGGGAAGTTGATAGCATATGGAAGGGGAGGTCTATGTTGCTCCAGATGTGGACCGATGAGTAGGGGGAGCAGGTCGGTCAAGGTCACGATACGGAGAGCGATGGGGGGTTTGGAAACATGTATGAGAAAGGAAGATAGAGAATGAGAGAGACAGTGAGAGAGAGAGAGTGATTGGACAGAGTGGAGGGGTGAGAGAGAGTACGGTTTTGACCGAACGTTCTAGAAGGGTTGTTGTTGGTAGATAGAGCAAAGAGAGAGACCAAGAGAGAGAGAGAGAGAGAGAGCGGTAGAGAGAATAGAGTGGTTAAAATTGGCTGTAGAAGGAGTGATTGTTAATGTATATGAAAGAGATTAAGAGAATGTCGAGTTTTGAAAGATGGGTCAAAGAAGGAGTGATTGCTGATGGATAGAACGAAGAAAGCGAGAAAGAGAGAGATAGAGAGAGAGAGAGAGAGAGAATGTAGGATTTTAAAAGTTGGCTCCAGAAAAAGTGATTGTTGAGGGAGAAAACAATATATATATATATAGTTAGATAGACAGACAAACAGACAGACAGACAGACAGATAGATAGATAGATAGATAGATAGATAGATAGATAGATAGATAGATAGATAGATAGATAGATAGATAGATAGATAGATAGATAGATAGATAGATATAGAAAAAGAGAGAGAGAGATAGCGATTGTATAATTTTTAAAGTGTACTATAGAAAATGTTGGTTTGTGGATGAAGGTTGTATCCGTAGATCGTGCTGGTGTGTTGTTGAAGTAGTTTGTACCAGAAAATGTTGTTGGTGGTTTGAAGGGGTTGTGTGAACTAGAAGATGTTGTTGGTGGTTTGTGGTGGTAGGTTGTACCAGAAGATGTTGTTGGTTGCTTGTGGTAGTAGGTTGTACTAGAAGATGTTGGTGGTTTGTAGAGGATGTTTGTACCTGAAGACGTTAGTGGTAGTTTGTATAGGAAACTTGGAACCAGAAGATGTTGTTGGTGGTTTGTGGTAGTATGTTGTACCAGAAGATGTTGTTGATGGTTTGTGGTAGTAGGTTGTATCAGAAGATGTTGTGGTCGTTTGAGGTAGTAGGTGGTACCAGAAGATATTGCTCGTTGATTGTAGAGGAAGTTTATACCAGAAGATGTTGTTGGTGGTTTGAGGTAGTAAGTGGTACCAGAAGATGTTGTTGGTGGTTTGTAGAAGACGTTTGTACCAGAAGATGTTGTTGGTGGTTGAGGTAGTAGGTTGTATGAAAAGATGATCATGGTGGTTTGAGGTAATATGTTGTACCACAAGATGTTGTTGGTGGTTTGTAGAAGTAGTTTGTACAGGAATATGTTGTTGGTGGTTTGTAAAGGAAGTTTATACCATAAGATGTTGTTGATGGTTCGAGGTAGTAGTTTGTACGAGAAAATGTTACATGAGTAGTTTGTACCAGAAGATGTTGTTTTATTGATTTGTGATGGTAGGTTGTACCAGAAGATGTTGTTGGTGGTTTGTGGTGGTAGGTTGTACCAGAAGATGTTGTTGGTGGTTTGTGATGGTAGGTTGTACCACAAGATGTTGTTGGTGGTTTGTGATGGTAGGTTGTACCAGAAGAATTTGCTGGTGGTTTGTGGTGGTACGTTGTACTACAAGATGTTGGCAGGAGTTTGATGTAGCAGGTTGTATCAGAAGATGTTGTTGGTTATTTGAGGTAGTTGGTTGTACCAGAAGATGTTGGTGGTTTGTACGGGAGAATAGGTTGTTAGTGCCTTGTGAAAGTGTCTTTTTGGAGGAAAAGGGTTGTGTTGGATACACTAGAGAAAGTGTGTGTGTGTGTGTGTGCGTGAGGGAGAGAGAGAGAGAGAGAGAGAGAGAGAGAGAGAGAGAGATAGAGAAAGAGAGAAGCGATGTAAATGTCGGCTGTGTGATTTAAATCTTAAGATTTTGTCAGAATTAATTGCAGGCAAAATTCTCTTTTGATTAGCTACAATTGGCTACCTGCTACATGTGCATGAACAAACTAGTTTACGTCCTATTGTGTTAATTTTTTCTTCTTCTTTTACTTTTTCTTTTTCTTCTTCTTCTTCTTTTTCTTCTTCTTCTTCTGCTTCTTCTTCTTCTTCATCTTTTCCTTCTTCTTTTTCTTCTTCTTCTTCTTCTTCTTCTTCTTCTTCTTCTTCTTCTATTTCCTGTTTTCTTCTTTTTCTTTTCTTCTGGTTTTCTTTTTTTCTGTTTCGTCTTCTTCTTTTTCTTCTTCTTCTTTTCGCTTCTTCTTTTCTTCTATTTTTTTTTCTTCTCCATTTTCTTTTCTTCTTTTCTTTTTTTCATTTTCTTTTTCTTCGTCTTTTCTCTTTTTCATTTTCTTCTTCCTCTTCTTCTTCTTCTTCTTCTCCCACTTCTTCTTCTTCTACTTTTTCTTCTCCTTCCCTTTCAGTGTTCATCTTGAAACAGACGTTTTGTCGTAGCCCAAAGCGAGGCTGTGATATCTACCTTTCGGCCCGACACGTCTGGTCTCAGCTGGGTTTTTTTGCCTACCATGAATGCCTTCCCACAGCGATCCCTATTCTCTGACACAGACTACACTAGTGCAATTTCCAGAGCCGGTCTTGAGAGCGAAATAGCGTCTTGGTTAGCTCTCGTTTGCTGACCTTGATGCTGTCAGCTTTTTCGTTGCATTGCATCCGTCTTTGCTTACATCTTTCTCATTCTTTATACAATATGTTCAACGATATGCCCAACAATGTGTCCAACAACAATATGTCCACTAATATCTCCAACAAAACGTCCAACAACATGTCCAACAATAAATATGTCCACTAATATGTCCAACAATAAGTCCAACAAAATGCGCAACAAAATGTCCAACAATATATCCAACAATAGGTCCAACAAAATGCCCCGCAATATGTCCAACAAAATGTCCAACAATATGTTCAACAATATGTCCACTAATATGTCCAACAATATGTCCAACAATATGTCCAACAATAACAATGAATTGGTCTATACATTAAATTGAAATTTATCTTTTTCTTCTCCTTTTGTGTTCGTCCTTAAGAGGGTGTTCTGTTATATCGTGTCATAGTTTACAGCGAAGCTGCGATGTCGGCGCTCTTTGGCGAGCCATATCCTGTTTCAGTATAGGATATCTGAGACGACCAGGTTTACTTTACTCGGCGATCGCTATTGCCCCAGCCATGCTGCATACTTGCAGCCTGATTCCAGGTGCGCCTCATTTGGTGGAACTGGGTATTGGTCAGCTCTAATTAGCTGACCGTGACGCAAGCAGTTTATGCCTCTATGCTTGTGAGACATGGACAATTACAGATGACCTGCAGCGGAGGATGCAAGCCTTGCAGATGAGATGTTTCCTAAGACTTCTTAAGGTCATATTAAAAGATTGAGTTACGCATGAGGAAATACGAGAAGGAATTAAAAGAACAAAAGGGCCGTTTGAAGACCTCTTGGCAATGTTCAAAAACAAAAAAGGGTTTGGGGGTTGGGGGGGGGGGGAAGGGGGGGGGGATCAAACGGTCTTGCAAATACGCTCCAGCACGGACAGGTGCAAGGAGGAAGACGGAGATGTCGTCAAAAAAAAAAAAGTGGGAAAACAACATAAAAGAATGAACCAATCTCGGACCAGAGAAGGCACAGGCAGCGGCCACTGACAGAGAAGGGTGGCGTGAGAATTGTCGGTGTGTCTTCATGTGTGCCCCAACAATCTCCCCGGTTACGAGATGACTTGACGCAAGCAGAAAGCTATGAATCTCTGGCTGCTGTCAACACATTCACTGTATGTTTGGTCATTGAAATATAGTACACAACCTCTAGGTCTTCGGTGTTCGTCCTGAAAAGGACATTGCATCGTTGTTTTTCAGCGAAGCTGTGATATCAGCGCCATTCGATCTATCATATCCGGTTTCAGCTGGCTTTTACTGGCTATCGTTTTTGCTACCCACTGCGATTCCTATTCTCTTCACCAGACGACACTAATGCAACCTGTGTCCAGGGCAGCTGCTTGGAGGCGGGCCAGCTGTGCTAGCAGCTTGATATGAGTCGCTGACTGCTGTCAGCTCATTCACTGGGCTACATATTCCAAGATCCAAAAAATCAAGACATATATTTTCTCTATGACAACGTATGGTTGCGAGATATTGACATTACACAAAACAACTGCAAAAAAAGATAGCGTAATTCGAAACTAAGTGCTTTAAAAGGTTGCAGAAAATTGAATGAACAGATGGGACGAAAAAAAGAGAAATACTAAAACAACTCAGCATGAAGAAAAATTAACTTAACTGTAACTTAATTTAATATCTTTATTCTTGTTTTGAAGGCCAACAACTTGTTGACAACAACACAAACTCAATCATTTCGTTCATAGGAAATTTCGCACCAGCCTAGAGAGACTGAGAGTTTAAAGCGTGGTGCCCAGTAATATTAGAAAGATAGATAAGGAAAGGGACCTAAGGGTTATAATAGATCATACATGTAAGGTGAGTGAGCAAGTTCAGGTAGCAGTGAAAAAGGCAAATGCAATGTTAGGTATGATAAAAAGAAATTTTAAACATAGGAGCAAGGAAGTGATAGTCAAACTGTATTAAGCATTAGTTAGACCTAGATTGGAGTACTGTGTACAGGTGTGGCGTCCTTATCATAGAGGGGATATAACATGCTGGAAAGAATAGAACAAAGAGCCACAAAGCTGATAGTGGGATTCCAGAATTACAGTAATGACGAAAGACTCAGAAAAATCAGCCTACAGTGTCCAGAAGAGAGAAGAATTCGTGGTGATTTAATACAGGTTTATAAGATGATCAGAAGAATGGATATATTAGACTATAACACGTTTTTTAAAAATACAGCCACCCCCCCCCCCCAGAAGAGGGGGGCATAACTACAAACGAACTAAAGAGAGGTCCAAAGTAGATATTAGGAAATATTTTTTTAGTCATAGAGTCGTGAATGCTTGGAATGCATTATTGTCACGAGAGATAGTGGAGACAGGGACAATTAACGCATTTAATAATACAATGGATGCACATAACTTTTAGAGCAAGGTAATGTAAATGAAACTGGTTGTATATAGACTCTGCAGAGTCTTCTAAACCAGTATAAAGACGGTTCGTTAAGTTAAGTTAAGTTAAGTTAGAGCGGAAGAGAACGAGCCAAAAGAATATTTTATATGAAGACATTACTGACAGTTTGAAGACGTCCTTGCATGACGTATTGCCCGAATCAGCGATGTGTAACGGAGACGACGTTCTGGAAACAATATGTCGTTTGATGATACATCTCCCATTGAATCCCTTATTATTCTCGTATTTTCGCCGTAGTTTATCTTGAATAAACATTTTTGTTTTGTGCTGTAAGGCCGTAAGGCTTTTCATTTTCAAACTTTTATTAAACACTTTCCAACTCTGGAGTTCTTCCCAGGCAATGTTCAAAAGTTTTCAAAGACATTTATTGTCAAAAGGATTCAGTTTGTTTTTAGTGTCTTTGTAATTTCCAACTTTCGCATCTATATATTAGCCCTGATATTACATTGTAGTTCTAAACAGTCTGAGCTGATTGTGTCTGCTCATTGATTTTGTTTTCCAAATTCTTGCTAGCTGGTTAAATAGACATAGCGTCAAAGTGATTCTAGTGGAAATATCTTTTGTTGTATCTCCATCGTGTGGCATAATATTTACCAAATAAGTGAAACTTTCAACCTTCTGTATTAGAACTAAATGTTGTTGTAGTTGTTTGTTGTTTGTCCATCGTTTCCGAAGAGGACCACATTGTCATCTGTCAATCCCAGTAGGTGGCTGATTCAAGCAGTCCAATCGCGAAAGCGTCTTTCTCACTGAGGGCAGAGGGAACGGCGTGAGCTAGTTGTTAAGTGGCACGGCTCACAATCCGAAGGTGCTGCATTCGATCCCCATCACAGCACAGCCGTTACCCCGGGGAAGCAAACCCTTAGAAAATGCAGGAGGAAGCAAACCCTTACATAAAATGCATGCCGAAGTCGGATGCACTGGGCCGACAGGCGCAAAATAAAAACCGTAATGCAACGCACACCTCCTTTGGTAATAGAGACATAAGGCGAACGCAAAAAAGTCCAACAAAAAAAAACTCTAAAACTAAGGGCAGAAAAATACTGTCTGACCGTCAGACAGAGATAACTCGTCTCTTGCCTTTTGTGTCCTTCGTTTGAACGCTGTTTCCTTGATTATCGTCTGCTCAACAAGCACCGTGACAGAAGAGACTTTGCTACGCCAGGCTGAGCGATCAACATAAATATTCTCTCAAATCGTCAGGGTCAGTATCGCAGTTCTCCAGTCAGACTTTCAGTGTCTTTCTAACGTTGTATTTGGGCACAGCTCACTCTCTTGCCTGACTCAAGCTCGCCATAGAATAATGTCTTTGGAAGCTGCTCATATGACATGCGGACAACATGGCCAGTCCATCTAAGCTGCGATTTGCACAGAGTTGTGTGGATGCTTGTTATGCCAGCCCGCGAAAAAAATTCTACACCTGTGATCCTATCTCACCATTTTAAGTTCAGCAGTTTCCTTAGGCAGCAGTGATGGAAGTGACCAGCTTCTTCGCATGTCGACTGTACGCTATATTTACTTGTATAATAATGTAGATCTAATTTAATGAGATCACAAACACAATTACGTTAAAGGCCCCATGAATCCACGTTCTGTATTTTCAATACATTACCACTCAAATCAATAATTGATTAATTTAGCCATTCAGAATACCGACTAAGAGCGATAATCCTAGCTGATATCACATTAATACCAGACCCATCGTGAGAGATTACACAGCAACCGAGAGCAGCAACGCAAATAGGAACATGTTTTGGGGGGATGTTAAGAGCGGGTGACATTGATTTTTAGGAAAAAGCGTGTTCGGTGCGATAGCAATTGAAGGTTAACAAATCAATGAACAGTTAAAACATTCGGGGGTTATAAGTAAATATAGTTCCGTAGCAGGTTGTGCTGTGGAGGATAAAGTGGTAAAGACTTTTTTGTACAATTATACTGTAGTTCTTATTTAGGAATGGGGCGGGCAATGCCATATTCTAACGCAACTGTTTGTTCACTTACCCGCTCTCTCCCTTAACCAGTGTTTAATTTATTTACTCATAAACTCAGTCTTTCATCAACTCATTCACTCAGACATACATTCACTGACTCACTCAAATGCACCAACTGACTCGTGCATCAACTTAATCGCATACACTGTCATGCATCTGTTGACGGTCTCAAATTCTCATTAAATTTCGCACACTTAAATTCATTCATACTATCCTCCCTCCAATCATGTTCTACCCGGCGTTGGCAGTTAGGCCACATCACAACTACTACCAGTGTCAGGCAGTGAGGCCACATCACAACTACTACCAGTGTCAGGCAGTGAGGCCACATCACAACTACTACCAGTGTCAGGCAGTGAGGCCACATCACAACTACTACCAGTGTCAGGCAGTGAATTAGGCCACATCACAACTACTACCAGTGTCAGGCAGTGAATTAGGCCACATCACAACTACTACCAGTGTCAGGCAGTGAATTAGGCCACATCACAACTACTACCAGTGTCAGGCAGTGAATTAGACCACATCACAACTACTACCAGTGTCAGGCAGTGAATTAGGCCACATCACAACTACTACACGTGTCAGGCAGTGAATTAGGCCACATCACAACTACTACCAGTGTCAGGCAGTGAATTAGGCCACATCACAACTACTACCAGTGTCAGGCAGTTAATTAGGCCACATCACAACTACTACCAGTGTCAGGCAGTGAGTTAGGCCACATCACAACTACTACCAGTGTCAGGCAGTGAATTAGGCCACATCACAACTACTACCAGTGTCAGGCAGTGAATTAGGCCACATCACAACTACTACCAGTGTCAGGCAGTGAATTAGGCCACATCACAACTACTACCAGTGTCAGGCAGTGAATTAGGCCACATCACAACTACTACCAGTGTCAGGCAGTGAATTAGGCTACATCACAACTACTACCATTGTCAGGCAGTGAATTAGGCCACATCACAACTACTACCAGTGTCAGGCAGTGAATAAGGCCACATCACAACTACTACCAGTGTCAGGCAGTGAATTAGGCCACATCACAACTACTACCAGTGTCAGGCAGTGAATTAGGCCACATCACAACTACTACCAGTGTCAGGCAGTGAATTAGACCACATCACAACTACTACCAGTGTCAGGCAGTGAATTAGGCCACATCACAACTACTACACGTGTCAGGCAGTGAATTAGGCCACATCACAACTACTACCAGTGTCAGGCAGTGAATTAGGCCACATCACAACTACTACCAGTGTCAGGCAGTGAATTAGGCCACATCACAACTACTACCAGTGTCAGGCAGTGAATTAGGCCACATCACAACTACTACCAGTGTCAGGCAGTGAATTAGGCCACATCACAACTACTACCAGTGTCAGGCAGTGAATTAGGCCCCATCACAACTACTACCAGTGTCAGGCAGTGAATTAGGCCACATCACAACTACTACCAGTGTCAGGCAGTAAATTAGGCCACATCACAACTACTACCAGTGTCAGGCAGTGAATTAGGCCACATCACAACTACTACCAGTGTCAGGCATTGGCAGTGAATAAGGCCACATCACAACTACTACCAGTGTCATGCATTGGCAGTGAATAAGGCCACATCACAACTACTACCAGTGTCAGGCATTGGCAGTGAATAAGGCCACATCACAACTACTACCAGTGTCAGGCATTGGCAGTGAATAAGGCCACATCACAACTACTACCAGTGTCAGGCGGTGAATTAGGCCACATCACAACTACTACCAGTGTCAGGCAGTGAATTAGGCCACATCACAACTACTACCAGTGTCAGGCAGTGAATTAGGCCACATCACAACTACTACCAGTGTCAGGCAGTGAATTAGGCCACATCACAACTACTACCAGTGTCAGGCATTGGCAGTGAATAAGGCCACATTACAACTACTACCAGTGTCAGGCAGTGAATTAGGCCACATCACAACTACTACCAGTGTCAGGCAGTGAATTAGGCCACATCACAACTACTACCAGTGTCAGGCAGTGAATTAGGCCACATCACAACTACTACCAGTGTCAGGCATTGGCAGTGAATAAGGCCACATCACAACTACTACCAGTGTCAGGCAGTGAATTAGGCCACATCACAACTACTACCAGTGTCAGGCAGTGAATTAGGCCACATCACAACTACTACCAGTGTCAGGCAGTGAATTAGGCCACATCACAACTACTACCAGTTTCAGGCAGTGAATTAGGCCACATCACAACTACTACCAGTGTCAGGCAGTGAATTAGGCCACATCACAACTACTACCAGTGTCAGGCAGTGAATTAGGCCACATCACAACTACTACCAGTGTCAGGCAGTGAATTAGGCCACATCACAACTACTACCAGTGTCAGGCAGTGAATTAGGCCACATCACAACTACTACCAGTGTCAGGCAGTGAATTAGGCCACATCACAACTACTACCAGTGTCAGGCAGTGAATTAGGCCACATCACAACTACTACCAGTTTCAGGCAGTGAATAAGGCCACATCACAACTACTACCAGTGTCAGGCGGTGAATTAGGCCACATCACAACTACTACCAGTGTCAGGCAGTGAATTAGGCCACATCACAACTACTACCAGTGTCAGGCATTGGCAGTGAATTAGGCCACATCACAACTACTACCAGTGTCAGGCAGTGAATTAGGCCACATCACAACTACTACCAGTGTCAGGCAGTGAATAAGGCCACATCACAACTACTACCAGTGTCAGGCAGTGAATTAGGCCACATCACAACTACTACCAGTGTCAGGCAGTGAATTAGGCCACATCACAACTACTACCAGTGTCAGGCAGTGAATTAGACCACATCACAACTACTACCAGTGTCAGGCAGTGAATTAGGCCACATCACAACTACTACACGTGTCAGGCAGTGAATTAGGCCACATCACAACTACTACCAGTGTCAGGCAGTGAATTAGGCCACATCACAACTACTACCAGTGTCAGGCAGTTAATTAGGCCACATCACAACTACTACCAGTGTCAGGCAGTGAGTTAGGCCACATCACAACTACTACCAGTGTCAGGCAGTGAATTAGGCCACATCACAACTACTACCAGTGTCAGGCAGTGAATTAGGCCACATCACAACTACTACCAGTGTCAGGCAGTGAATTAGGCCACATCACAACTACTACCAGTGTCAGGCAGTGAATTAGGCCACATCACAACTACTACCAGTGTCAGGCAGTGAATTAGGCTACATCACAACTACTACCATTGTCAGGCAGTGAATTAGGCCACATCACAACTACTACCAGTGTCAGGCAGTGAATTAGGCCACATCACAACTACTACCAGTGTCAGGCAGTGAATTAGGCCACATCACAACTACTACCAGTGTCAGGCAGTGAATTAGGCCACATCACAACTACTACCAGTGTCAGGCAGTGAATTAGACCACATCACAACTACTACCAGTGTCAGGCAGTGAATTAGGCCACATCACAACTACTACCAGTGTCAGGCAGTGAATTAGGCCACATCACAACTACTACCAGTGTCAGGCAGTGAATTAGGCCACATCACAACTACTACCAGTGTCAGGCAGTGAATTAGACCACATCACAACTACTACCAGTGTCAGGCAGTGAATTAGGCCACATCACAACTACTACACGTGTCAGGCAGTGAATTAGGCCACATCACAACTACTACCAGTGTCAGGCAGTGAATAAGGCCACATCACAACTACTACCAGTGTCAGGCAGTTAATTAGGCCACATCACAACTACTACCAGTGTCAGGCAGTGAGTTAGGCCACATCACAACTACTACCAGTGTCAGGCAGTGAATTAGGCCACATCACAACTACTACCAGTGTCAGGCAGTGAATTAGGCCACATCACAACTACTACCAGTGTCAGGCAGTGAATTAGGCCACATCACAACTACTACCAGTGTCAGGCAGTGAATTAGGCCACATCACAACTACTACCAGTGTCAGGCAGTGAATTAGGCTACATCACAACTACTACCATTGTCAGGCAGTGAATTAGGCCACATCACAACTACTACCAGTGTCAGGCAGTGAATTAGGCCACATCACAACTACTACCAGTGTCAGGCAGTGAATTAGGCCACATCACAACTACTACCAGTGTCAGGCAGTGAATTAGGCCACATCACAACTACTACCAGTGTCAGGCAGTGAATTAGACCACATCACAACTACTACCAGTGTCAGGCAGTGAATTAGGCCACATCACAACTACTACACGTGTCAGGCAGTGAATTAGGCCACATCACAACTACTACCAGTGTCAGGCAGTGAATTAGGCCACATCACAACTACTACCAGTGTCAGGCAGTGAATTAGGCCACATCACAACTACTACCAGTGTCAGGCAGTGAATTAGGCCACATCACAACTACTACCAGTGTCAGGCAGTGAATTAGGCCACATCACAACTACTACCAGTGTCAGGCAGTGAATTAGGCCCCATCACAACTACTACCAGTGTCAGGCAGTGAATTAGGCCACATCACAACTACTACCAGTGTCAGGCAGTAAATTAGGCCACATCACAACTACTACCAGTGTCAGGCAGTGAATTAGGCCACATCACAACTACTACCAGTGTCAGGCATTGGCAGTGAATAAGGCCACATCACAACTACTACCAGTGTCATGCATTGGCAGTGAATAAGGCCACATCACAACTACTACCAGTGTCAGGCATTGGCAGTGAATAAGGCCACATCACAACTACTACCAGTGTCAGGCATTGGCAGTGAATAAGGCCACATCACAACTACTACCAGTGTCAGGCGGTGAATTAGGCCACATCACAACTACTACCAGTGTCAGGCAGTGAATTAGGCCACATCACAACTACTACCAGTGTCAGGCAGTGAATTAGGCCACATCACAACTACTACCAGTGTCAGGCAGTGAATTAGGCCACATCACAACTACTACCAGTGTCAGGCATTGGCAGTGAATAAGGCCACATCACAACTACTACCAGTGTCAGGCAGTGAATTAGGCCACATCACAACTACTACCAGTGTCAGGCAGTGAATTAGGCCACATCACAACTACTACACGTGTCAGGCAGTGAATTAGGCCACATCACAACTACTACCAGTGTCAGGCAGTGAATTAGGCCACATCACAACTACTACCAGTGTCAGGCAGTTAATTAGGCCACATCACAACTACTACCAGTGTCAGGCAGTGAGTTAGGCCACATCACAACTACTACCAGTGTCAGGCAGTGAATTAGGCCACATCACAACTACTACCAGTGTCAGGCAGTGATTTAGGCCACATCACAACTACTACCAGTGTCAGGCAGTGAATTAGGCCACATCACAACTACTACCAGTGTCAGGCAGTGAATTAGGCCACATCACAACTACTACCAGTGTCAGGCAGTGAATTAGGCTACATCACAACTACTACCATTGTCAGGCAGTGAATTAGGCCACATCACAACTACTACCAGTGTCAGGCAGTGAATTAGGCCACATCACAACTACTACCAGTGTCAGGCAGTGAATTAGGCCACATCACAACTACTACCAGTGTCAGGCAGTGAATTAGGCCACATCACAACTACTACCAGTGTCAGGCAGTGAATTAGACCACATCACAACTACTACCAGTGTCAGGCAGTGAATTAGGCCACATCACAACTACTACACGTGTCAGGCAGTGAATTAGGCCACATCACAACTACTACCAGTGTCAGGCAGTGAATTAGGCCACATCACAACTACTACCAGTGTCAGGCAGTGAATTAGGCCACATCACAACTACTACCAGTGTCAGGCAGTGAATTAGGCCACATCACAACTACTACCAGTGTCAGGCAGTGAATTAGGCCACATCACAACTACTACCAGTGTCAGGCAGTGAATTAGGCCCCATCACAACTACTACCAGTGTCAGGCAGTGAATTAGGCCACATCACAACTACTACCAGTGTCAGGCAGTAAATTAGGCCACATCACAACTACTACCAGTGTCAGGCAGTGAATTAGGCCACATCACAACTACTACCAGTGTCAGGCATTGGCAGTGAATAAGGCCACATCACAACTACTACCAGTGTCATGCATTGGCAGTGAATAAGGCCACATCACAACTACTACCAGTGTCAGGCATTGGCAGTGAATAAGGCCACATCACAACTACTACCAGTGTCAGGCATTGGCAGTGAATAAGGCCACATCACAACTACTACCAGTGTCAGGCGGTGAATTAGGCCACATCACAACTACTACCAGTGTCAGGCAGTGAATTAGGCCACATCACAACTACTACCAGTGTCAGGCAGTGAATTAGGCCACATCACAACTACTACCAGTGTCAGGCAGTGAATTAGGCCACATCACAACTACTACCAGTGTCAGGCATTGGCAGTGAATAAGGCCACATCACAACTACTACCAGTGTCAGGCAGTGAATTAGGCCACATCACAACTACTACCAGTGTCAGGCAGTGAATTAGGCCACATCACAACTACTACCAGTGTCAGGCAGTGAATTAGGCCACATCACAACTACTACCAGTGTCAGGCAGTGAATTAGGCCACATCACAACTACTACCAGTGTCAGGCAGTGAATTAGGCCACATCACAACTACTACCAGTGTCAGGCAGTGAATTAGGCCACATCACAACTACTACCAGTGTCAGGCAGTGAATTAGGCCACATCACAACTACTACCAGTGTCAGGCAGTGAATTAGGCCACATCACAACTACTACCAGTGTCAGGCAGTGAATTAGGCCACATCACAACTACTACCAGTGTCAGGCAGTGAATTAGGCCACATCACAACTACTACCAGTGTCAGGCAGTGAATTAGGCCACATCACAACTACTACCAGTTTCAGGCAGTGAATAAGGCCACATCACAACTACTACCAGTGTCAGGCGGTGAATTAGGCCACATCACAACTACTACCAGTGTCAGGCAGTGAATTAGGCCACATCACAACTACTACCAGTGTCAGGCATTGGCAGTGAATTAGGCCACATCACAACTACTACCAGTGTCAGGCAGTGAATTAGGCCACATCACAACTACTACCAGTGTCAGGCAGTGAATAAGGCCACATCACAACTACTACCAGTGTCAGGCAGTGAATTAGGCCACATCACAACTACTACCAGTGTCAGGCAGTGAATTAGGCCACATCACAACTACTACCAGTGTCAGGCAGTGAATTAGGCCACATCACAACTACTACCAGTGTCAGGCATTGGCAGTGAATTAGGCCACATCACAACTACTACCAGTGTCAGGCAGTGAATTAGGCCACATCACAACTACTACCAGGGTCAGGCAGTGAATAAGGCCACATCACAACTACTACCAGTGTCAGGCAGTGAATTAGGCCACATCACAACTACTACCAGTGTCAGGCAGTGAATTAGGCCACATCACAACTACTACCAGTGTCAGGCAGTGAATAAGGCCACATCAAACTACTACCAGTGTCAGGCATTGGCAGTGAATAAGGCCACATCACAACTACTACCAGTGTCAGGCATTGGCAGTGAATAAAGCCACATCACAACTACTAACAGTGTCAGGCATTGGCAGTGAATAAGGCCACATCACAACTACTACCAGTGTCAGGCATTGGCAGTGAATAAGGCCACATCACAACTACTACCAGTGTCAGGCATTGGCAGTGAATAAGGCCACATCACAACTACTACCAGTGTCAGGCATTGGCAGTGAATAAGGCCACATCACAACTACTACCAGTGTCAGGCATTGGCAGTGAATAAGGCCACATCACAATTACTACCAGTGTCAGGCATTGGCAGTGAATAAGGCCACATCACAACTACTACCAGTGTCAGGCATTGGCAGTGAATAAGGCCACATCACAACTACTACCAGTGTCAGGCATTGGCAGTGAATAAGGCCACATCACAACTACTACCAGTGTCAGGCATTGGCAGTGAATTAGGCCACATCACAACTACTACCAGTGTCAGGCATTGGCAGTGAATAAGGCCACATCACAACTACTACCAGTGACAGGCATTGGCAGTGAATAAGGCCACATCACAACTACTAGCAGTGTCAGGCATTGGCAGTGAATAAGGCCACATCACAACTACTACCAGTGTCAGGCATTGGCAGTGAATAAGGCCACATCACAACTACTACCAGTGTCAGGCATTGGCATTGAATAAGGCCACATCACAACTACTACCAGTGTCAGGCATTGGCATTGAATAAGGCCACATCACAACTACTACCAGTGTCAGGCATTGGCATTGAATAAGGCCACATCACAACTACTACCAGTGTCAGGCATTGGCAGTGAATAAGGCCACATCACAAATACTACCAGTGTCAGGCAGTGAATAAGGCCACATCACAACTACTACCAGTGTCAGGCATTGGCAGTGAATAAGGCCACATCACAACTACTACCAGTGTCAGGCATTGGCAGTGAATTAGGCCACATCACAACTACTACCAGTGTCAGGCATTGGCAGTGAATAAGGCCACATCACAACTACTACCAGTGTCAGGCATTGGCAGTGAATAAGGCCACATCACAACTACTACCAGTGTCAGGCATTGGCAGTGAATAAGGCCACATCACGACTACTACCAGTGTCAGGCATTGGCAGTGAATAAGGCCAAATCACAGCTACTACCAGTGTCAGGCATTGGCAGTCAATAAGGCCACATCACAACTACTACCAGTTTCAGGCATTGGCAGTGAATAAGGCCACGTCACAACTACTACCAGTGTCAGGCATTGGCAGTGAATTAGGCCACATCACAACTACTACCAGTGTCAGGCATTGGCAGTGAATAAGGCCACATCACAACTACTACCAGTGTCAGGCATTGGCAGTGAATAAGGCCACATCACAACTACTACCAGTGTCAGGCATTGGCAGTGAATAAGGCCACATCACGACTACTACCAGTGTCAGGCATTGGCAGTGAATAAGGCCACATCACAACTACTACCAGTGTCAGGCATTGGCAGTCAATAAGGCCACATCACAACTACTACCAGTGTCAGGCATTGGCAGTGAATAAGGCCACATCACAAATACTACCAGTGTCAGGCAGTGAATAAGGCCACATCACAACTACTACCAGTGTCAGGCATTGGCAGTGAATAAGGTCACATCACAACTACTACCAGTGTCAGGCATTGGCAGTGAATAAGGCCACATCACAACTACTACCAGTGTCAGGCATTGGCAGTGAATAAGGCCACATCACAACTACTACCAGTGTCAGGCATTGGCAGTGAATAAGGCCACATCACAACTACTACCAGTGTCAGGCATTGGCAGTGAATAAGGCCACATCACAACTACTACCAGTGTCAGGCATTGGCAGTGAATTAGGCCACATCACAACTACTACCAGTGTCAGGCATTGGCAGTGAATAAGGCCACATCACAACTACTACCAGTGTCAGGCATTGGCAGTGAATAAGGCCACATCACAACTACTACCAGTGTCAGGCAGTGAATTAGGCCACATCACAACTACTACCAGTGTCAGGCAGTGAATTAGGCCACATCACAACTACTACCAGTGTCAGGCAGTGAATTAGGCCACATCACAACTACTACCAGTGTCAGGCAGTGAATTAGGCCACATCACAACTACTACCAGTGTCAGGCAGTGAATTAGGCCACATCACAACTACTACCAGTTTCAGGCAGTGAATAAGGCCACATCACAACTACTACCAGTGTCAGGCGGTGAATTAGGCCACATCACAACTACTACCAGTGTCAGGCAGTGAATTAGGCCACATCACAACTACTACCAGTGTCAGGCATTGGCAGTGAATTAGGCCACATCACAACTACTACCAGTGTCAGGCAGTGAATTAGGCCACATCACAACTACTACCAGTGTCAGGCAGTGAATAAGGCCACATCACAACTACTACCAGTGTCAGGCAGTGAAATAGGCCACATCACAACTACTACCAGTGTCAGGCAGTGAATTAGGCCACATCACAACTACTACCAGTGTCAGGCAGTGAATTAGGCCACATCCCAACTACTACCAGTGTCAGGCATTGGCAGTGAATTAGGCCACATCACAACTACTACCAGTGTCAGGCAGTGAATTAGGCCACATCACAACTACTACCAGTGTCAGGCAGTGAATAAGGCCACATCACAACTACTACCAGTGTCAGGCAGTGAATTAGGCCACATCACAACTACTACCAGTGTCAGGCAGTGAATTAGGCCACATCACAACTACTACCAGTGTCAGGCAGTGAATAAGGCCACATCAAACTACTACCAGTGTCAGGCATTGGCAGTGAATAAGGCCACATCACAACTACTACCAGTGTCAGGCATTGGCAGTGAATAAAGCCACATCAAAACTACTAACAGTGTCAGGCATTGGCAGTGAATAAGGCCACATCACAACTACTACCAGTGTCAGGCATTGGCAGTGAATAAGGCCACATCACAACTGCTACCAGTGTCAGGCATTGGCAGTGAATAAGGCCACATCACAACTACTACCAGTGTCAGGCATTGGCAGTGAATAAGGCCACATCACAACTACTACCAGTGTCAGGCATTGGCAGTGAATAAGGCCACATCACAATTACTACCAGTGTCAGGCATTGGCAGTGAATAAGGCCACATCACAACTACTACCAGTGTCAGGCATTGGCAGTGAATAAGGCCACATCACAACTACTACCAGTGTCAGGCATTGGCAGTGAATTAGGCCACATCACAACTACTACCAGTGTCAGGCATTGGCAGTGAATAAGGCCACATCACAACTACTACCAGTGTCAGGCATTGGCAGTGAATAAGGCCACATCACAACTACTAGCAGTGTCAGGCATTGGCAGTGAATAAGGCCACATCACAACTACTACCAGTGTCAGGCATTGGCAGTGAATAAGGCCACATCACAACTACTACCAGTGTCAGGCATTGGCATTGAATAAGGCCACATCACAACTACTACCAGTGTCAGGCATTGGCATTGAATAAGGCCACATCACAACTACTACCAGTGTCAGGCATTGGCATTGAATAAGGCCACATCACAACTACTACCAGTGTCAGGCAGTGGCAGTGAATAAGGCCACATCACAAATACTACCAGTGTCAGGCAGTGAATAAGGCCACATCACAACTACTACCAGTGTCAGGCATTGGCAGTGAATAAGGCCACATCACAACTACTACCAGTGTCAGGCATTGGCAGTGAATTAGGCCACATCACAACTACTACCAGTGTCAGGCATTGGCAGTGAATAAGGCCACATCACAACTACTACCAGTGTCAGGCATTGGCAGTGAATAAGGCAACATCACAACTACTAGCAGTGTCAGGCATTGGCAGTGAATAAGGCCACATCACAACTACTACCAGTGTCAGGCATTGGCAGTGAATAAGGCCACATCACAACTACTACCAGTGTCAGGCATTGGCATTGAATAAGGCCACATCACAACTACTACCAGTGTCAGGCATTGGCATTGAATAAGGCCACATCACAACTACTACCAGTGTCAGGCATTGGCATTGAATAAGGCCACATCACAACTACTACCAGTGTCAGGCATTGGCAGTGAATAAGGCCACATCACAAATACTACCAGTGTCAGGCAGTGAATAAGGCCACATCACAACTACTACCAGTGTCAGGCATTGGCAGTGAATAAGGCCACATCACAACTACTACCAGTGTCAGGCATTGGCAGTGAATTAGGCCACATCACAACTACTACCAGTGTCAGGCATTGGCAGTGAATAAGGCCACATCACAACTACTACCAGTGTCAGGCATTGGCAGTGAATAAGGCCACATCACAACTACTACCAGTGTCAGGCATTGGCAGTGAATAAGGCCACATCACGACTACTACCAGTGTCAGGCATTGGCAGTGAATTAGGCCAAATCACAGCTACTACCAGTGTCAGGCATTGGCAGTCAATAAGGCCACATCACAACTACTACCAGTGTCAGGCATTGGCAGTGAATAAGGCCACATCACAAATACTACCAGTGTCAGGCAGTGAATAAGGCCACATCACAACTACTACCAGTGTCAGGCATTGGCAGTGAATAAGGTCACATCACAACTACTACCAGTGTCAGGCATTGGCAGTGAATAAGGCCACATCACAACTACTACCAGTGTCAGGCATTGGCAGTGAATAAGGCCACATCACAACTACTAGCAGTGTCAGGCATTGGCAGTGAATAAGGCCACATCCCAACTACTACCAGTGTCAGGCATTGGCAGTGAATAAGGCCACATCACAACTACTACCAGTGTCAGGCATTGGCAGTGCATAAGGCCACATCACAACTACTACCAGTGTCAGGCATTGGCAGTGAATAAGGCCACATCACAACTACTACCAGTGTCAGGCATTGGCAGTGAATAAGGCCACATCACAACTACTACTAGTGTCAGGCATTGGCAGTGAATTAGGCCACATCACAACTACTACCAGTGTCAGGCATTGGCAGTGAATTAGGCCACATCACAACTACTACCAGTGTCAGGCATTGGCAGTGAATAAGGCCACATCACAACTACTACCAGTGTCAGGCATTGGCAGTGAATAAGGCCACATCACAACTACTACCAGTGTCAGGCATTGGCAGTGAATTAGGCCACATCACAACTACTACCAGTGTCAGGCATTGGCAGTGAATAAGGCCACATCACAACTACTACCAGTGTCAGGCATTGGCAGTGAATAAGGCCACATCACAACTACTACCAGTGTCAGGCATTGGCAGTGAATAAGGCCACATCACGACTACTACCAGTGTCAGGCATTGGCAGTGAATAAGGCCACATCACAACTACTACCAGTGTCAGGCATTGGCAGTCAATAAGGCCACATCACAACTACTACCAGTGTCAGGCATTGGCAGTGAATAAGGCCACATCACAACTACTAACAGTGTCAGGCATTGGCAGTGAATTAGGCCACATCACAACTACTACCAGTGTCAGGCATTGGCAGTGAATAAGGCCACATCACAACTACTACCAGTGTCAGGCATTGGCAGTGAATTAGGCCACATCACAACTACTACCAGTGTCAGGCATTGGCAGTGAATAAGGCCACATCACGACTACTACCAGTGTCAGGCATTGGCAGTGAATAAGGCCACATCACAACTACTACCAGTGTCAGGCATTGGCAGTCAATAAGGCCACATCACAACTACTACCAGTGTCAGGCATTGGCAGTGAATAAGGCCACATCACAACTACTACCAGTGTCAGGCATTGGCAGTGAATAAGGCCACATCACAACTACTACCAGTGTCAGGCATTGGCATTGAATAAGGCCACATCACAACTACTACCAGTGTCAGGCATTGGCAGTGAATAAGGCCACATCACAACTACTACCAGTGTCAGGCAGTGAATAAGGCCACATCACAACTACTACCAGTGTCAGGCATTGGCAGTGAATAAGGCCACATCACAACTACTAGCAGTGTCAGGCATTGGCAGTGAATAAGGCCACATCACAACTACTAGCAGTGTCAGGCATTGGCAGTGAATAAGGCCACATCACAACTACTACCAGTGTCAGGCATTGGCAGTGAATAAGGCCACATCACAACTACTACCAGTGTCAGGCATTGGCAGTGAATAAGGCCACATCACAACTACTACCAGTGTCAGGCATTGGCAGTGAATAAGGCCACATCACAACTACTACCAGTGTCAGGCATTGGCAGTGAATAAGGCCACATCACAACTACTACTAGTGTCAGGCATTGGCAGTGAAGTAGGCCACATCACAACTACTACCAGTGTCAGGCATTGGCAGTGAATTAGGCCACATCACAACTACTACCAGTGTCAGGCATTGGCATTGAATAAGGCCACATCACAAATATTAGTATTCAGGAGAAGGTTGGAATAATTCCCTGCTTACAGTACATCGAGCAACAGAGAATGAATTAGTTTGGTACCATTGTGAGAATTCAACCAGAACAGACTTGAATTTGGCGCTCCACTGTTACTGCAATTTTTTTCCTATACAGTGGCTCAAACACCAGAAGAAACATCTAATTCTATTATCTAATGCTTAAGGCAAACATGTTTCTTCTTCATGTAAGTCCTAATTGGTATCATGTATGTATGTTCTTCACTCAATCCTATCATCACATATCACTTACAAAGATGGTGGTAGTTAATACCAACATCGTGCGGGGTAGGAAGTAACATTACAATAGATCCAGTGTGTACCAAGTGATCGGTTAGCAAGATTTCACGGATCGTCATCGATTGTGTCGTGAATTCGCTACATAACTGATCGTGAATTTGAAGAGAGGATTGGTCGGTTTTCAAGGTTACCCGTACAATAATGTGACACCACAATAAAAATGGGGGAGACAACCGACCACAAACCGAACAGAGGCGACTCGTTAGACCCGCAGGAAAATCTTCTAGGAGAAGGAAAACTCTGATGACAAACCACACATGAGAGTCATGGCGGGAGCTACGAAAATGGCACTAAGGAAGGTGGATGCAGAAAAAGAGGAAGGGGAGGAGAGAGAGAAAGAAAAGAGCCGGAAAGAGAAAATGTCCAAGGAAGTCAGATAGGCTTGGGTTAAAAAATGTACGGATAGGGTATTGGAGTTGCCGCAGCGCTACCCAACGCGAAGTGATTCTCCAAAAGTTGGTGTACAGTTTCGACATATTCATGATCCAGGAGACCTGCTTGGAGGAGAATGTTACCATTAAGTGTCCAGGATACAGGTGCTACAGTAATCCATGCGGGCCTGGCAAGCGGGGACTGGCGACGTATGTGAAGCAAGAACTTCCCTATACATGGATAGATACTAGCAACTGTAAAATTGAGGATGTCGAGCTACAAGGGATTGAAGTAACAATCAACCACCAAGAATGGAGAATCTACAACGTATACGCTCACGTAGATCACCTCTTCACGGATGTAAAGTGGGAATTTCTTTCGGACTTGTCAGAATCACAGAGCAAAAAGTGCCTCATTGCAGGTACTTCAATGCTAGGTCAAAGGAGTGGAGAAATATCACTGAAAATAGGCAAAGGGTCGCCTTGAGCCAGGCATTAGTCCACACAAACCTCACTGTCGTGAATGACGGAGGTTCAACTAGACTAGCATCTCGACCGGGGGATACGGACGGCACTTATATCCAGTGATATTGCTCCATCCACACGCTGGGACGTATTAGGGGCACAAGAGAGCGACCCCCTGCCATGTGTCGTACTTATAACCAGAGAAAACACATCAGACGCCGGAAAGCCAAGCATGTCTTCAGATACACGTACGAGCAGGATAATGTAGTGAACAAGCTGCGCCAGACGATCTGACGCAGGACCACTAGGTCCCCTTTTTTCCAACCCCCCTGGTGGAATCAATTGGTTGATACGATCTGGAGAGGTAAAGAGGCGGCAACAAAGGATTGACGTAAAGCCAGGAAGAGAGCTGGTAACAATGTCGACGCGTTGAACGAGAAGGACGAGGTAAAACGCAAAGCTACCAATTCCTTTAGAGCGTTAGCTAGGGAGTCCAAAAGCAAGCGAGCGATGAGTTCATTACAGGTGTGGGTAATGATAATACCCTCCAGAAGTTCTGGCACATGCACCGAAAGATGAATGGAAAGACTACAAGCCAGCTTATCTCCAACATTTAAGACACCACAAAAAGGCTCCTGAAGACAGATGAAAAGAACTGTCTGAGTTTTTTCAGTCATGTTGCCCAGACTGACAAAGGCGACAGAGATGCCCGTCAGGAAACTCGGAAAGGCATCTTAGATGCAGCCATCAGGGAAGAGGCCTATGTAGACTTTATCACCGAGGCGGAGGTCGCAAATAGCCTACGTACCAGCAAAAACACTGTCCCAGGTTCTGATGGAGTACAGTATTGCCACATCAAGCAGTTGGATGAGACAGAGATAATAAATATGGTGAAGGAGTTCAACCACACTATAGAGAAGGAATATATGCCTGAGGACTGGCTTCATAGCTATCTGTGCCCACTGCCTAAACCTGATAAGGACTCCACACTTCTCAGCAGCTATCAAATAATTACCATACAGAATGATTATGGAAAATTGCTCAAGAAGATGGTGGTCAGGAAAATAATGGCCTAACTTGAACGGGAGCAGATTCTACCCGATACGCTGGGCAGCTATAGAGCAGTGAAGGAGACCTGGGGTAATGCTGGAGCTTTCGCGTATGATGTGTATGAGGGTTTTCAGTCAAAGCAAGAAACGGTCGTGGCGGTACTAGACCTAGAAGATACGTACAACCGTGTCTATTTTGGGACTTTAATTACATGTCTGAAGCAGTGTGGTTTAAACCCGTGACTGTTAGTTGGATATCAGCTGCCCTGATGGAAAGAGCAGTTGCGGTACTCGAGGAATCGTGGACATCAGAACCGAGACGAATATGTCCAGGACTGCCTCAAGGGTCTCCGCTCTCGCCGGTGCTGTTCAACATTTACACAGTAAAAGTGGCCAATATTCAACCCCCAGGGACAGGTCGAACGTTGACATTTGCCGATGACATCCTAACGTACAGGACTGGCTCAGACAGGCAAGAGTTGGTCAAAGACATCCAGGAAACCTTGCCAGCAATCTCACAGTGATGTGGCGACTCAAGCTCCAAGATAAATCCGAACAAGGCCTGCATGATGTGGTGCTCTTTGAATAATTCCATAGTAAAGGTTGGACTCCTGGGCATCACTATTGATGGTTGCACCATTGACAGGTTGAAATACCTCGGAGAGATTTTTGATCGCAGTCTTTCCTATAATTGCCACGTGGACTACATCGTACAGAGTTATAAGAGAGGGTTAGGCACACTCAAGACCATGGCTGCTACCGACTTGGAACAACGCGGACTATTCATCCTATTTCGTAAGATCGTGTTGTTTGTCATCGATTACAGACTAGGCATCCTCACACTATCAAGAACAAAGTGTGAAAGGCTGGGACGCATCCAGAATGGAGGTATCAGACCGGTTCTGGGCTGCACTAGAGATAAACCCATGTTGATAATGCGGTGCATGTTGGGATTGTTATCGGTGACATCCAAACATATGGCACAAGTCAAAGCATATATGCGTGTCACCACAGACACACGGCACCCTCTGCATAGGGGTATCTCAGACATCAAGGGATCAAGAATCAAGAGAGGGTCGTCATGGATAACACAGGCAGAGACAACAATCGGACACGTCACTCCAGCTGAGACGACAGCCAAAGGGGAAGAATGGGTCCAGATTGGTGATAGAATGATAGAGTACCAGAGAGTCATCATAACCTTCGACAAGGAATGCAGAGAACGGAGCAACGGGAGAGCAGAGGACGAGGTGAATCAGCTGATAACTGAGAACACTCAGGAGAGGGACGCTGTCATATACACCGACGGATCAGTCGTGCGAAGGGGACATCAGGCTGGGGTTTCTCGGCTAGAGTGAGAGGAGAGGTCGTTACTGAGCGCAGTAGGGCATATATGTCAATAACCTCCAGTATAAGAATGGAGACGGAAGCAGTGACCTCAGCACTGAAATGGATAGCTGAGACTTCTATAACAAGGGCAGTCATCGTGACAGACGCGCAAGCCGTACTTCCGAAAGTACAGAAGGGAAGGCTTAGGTATGACTGGATAGCAGCGGTTGACACATCAACCCTCCAGGGGTTGGCATGGTTGTATTGTCCTGCTCATGCCGGGGTCTAGGGCAATGAAAGAGCTGCCATCATGGCTTCACGGGCTCCTATCAGGGGCACATTAGTGATGGATAGAAGTGACATTTTGAAATCAATCAATGACCGGTTGCTAGATGAGGACACCGCAATAGATAAAGCAGCAATCCACAGACTGCAAAGTTTCGATATTAAACGAGGTTCGAGTGGAATATAGCGAATGAGAGGACATAGCAGGAGAGTGTACAACCAGCGAGCTACAGGGACCATCAGCATCCATACCTTACGCCATTTGATGAGAGAGACTGAGCACTTATGAGTATGCCCCGAGTGCAGTGACGTTGAGTTTTAGAAACAAACAGAAACAGACCACATTGTTCATGCAACCTTCTACATGGAAACATCAGGAAGAATGGCTAGAGGTAGACCAAGGAGAAGATGGATAGACAGCGTAAACAAGACCTGCCGTAAAATGGGTAAACATGTTACGCGGGCCACGAGAGAGACGACAGACAAATACATACCACGACACTGGGCTACAACCCGGCAGGAATCGAGACGACAGAAGAAGAAAGAAGAAATTCATTAACTCAGTCGCTACAATTGGCCAAGTCACTCACTCTTTCCCTCAAATTCGCCCACTCAGTCACTTACGTACTCGGTCAATCACATGCAAACCTAATAATTCACCCCCACCCTCCACCCCTAAACATTCCCTATCTCGATCACTGATTTACACAAGGCCTCATTCGTCTACCTGTTAATGTTCTCAATGTAAGCTTCTTCAAATTGCCTCTAAAACCGGCATACCCTCGCTCAATGAAAAAACACGCAGTCCCGTGTAAAGGATTCAGCTTACAGCACGCCCCCAGGTTGTTGAAACAATCTCCGTGCAATCTCTCATTCGAGTATTGCACTCTGCAATAGCTAATGGTTCCCGCGAGACAGCAATATTAATAGTTTATCAGCCGCCCTTAAATCGGGCAAACCTTTTTCCAAATGTCAGTATTTATATCGCTAGTTTCTGGCAGTGGCGTAACTACTGATCTGGTGAACAAGGCACATGCCTGGAAATGTGTGTTTCTTAAAAACTTATTGTAATTTTCAAACCAAAGCATTTTCCCACTATATGTTACCGGGCCCAGAAAGCGGAGCAAATAATAGTAACACTTAAACCTACCATGGAAGTCGTAAGAGGCTACTTAAGGGACTTCAGCGTAACGTTCCAACACATTTTGTAGTACAAGTTGCTCAAACTTCAACAAATATGGACAGGTCATACATTTAAATAATTATTTTAACCACCCAAGGGAGGGAGAGGTTCTCTGACATTGTGAAGTGGTTTTAACATGCATTAATGAAAGACCTGTCCTCCATGGGGCGCTAACATGCAACAGTGACCAAGATGGTGGTCTCTTTTTGTGTACTCCGTAAAAGATGGTTGAAAAGTACAATTCTGCGTTGATTTTAATTTATGTACTGGATGTCTTCTTCTTCTTCGTTCGTTCTCAATCTCCCGCTACCAAGCCCTGAACGTTCTCAATTTCCCGCTACCAAGCCCTGAAATTCGCTTTACAAGAAGCAGAATGTAGTCCAGAGAACGGAATGCGTTGTGCCGTAGTTTACAGCTTGACTGCAATATTAGCACCTTTCAGTCCAACACATCCGTCTTCAGCAGGCATTTTTGAGAAGCGGGTTGACTTCCCTCTTCGATCCATTCTGCTTAGCCAGTCTGTCCTGCTATAGCCTGTTATCCAGGATCACCGCGTGGAAGTGTAGAAGCGTCTTGGCAGCTCTGGTTCGCTGGCCCTGATGCTAGCAGTCAGCTATGGGTCGCTGACCGCTCCAGCTCATGCGCTGCTCAGCGTCTTGATCCTATATACTGGATGTTTTTCAACATTTAAATAGAGAGTCTGGACACTTGCTAATGATGTGTAGGATGGCTGGAAGCGTGTTATTACCAGTTGATGCGTATTTCGTCATCTAGAGGCAAGCCAGATTAATGCATTTGTCATTATTTTCCTGTGACATTTGATATGAACAGGGTTTGTGTAGATTTGATGGTTGTCTATTGTAACGCTGATTACATTGTCTGTGATTCTTGTCATGCTTAAATCATGTGATATCTCATAGTCAGTGGCTTAAGTAGATTACTAGCAACGTTCAACTAGTTATTCAGTTGATGCAAATTGTGTGACGTATTGTTGGTTCGCCCACATAATCACAATTTAGCAGGATTACCTCTTCTGTTTCTTGTTGGTTTCAGACAAGCAGGATTAATCCTAGTGCATCGGTCTATCCATGGGTGGCTTTGACTGTCTTCTTCTTCTTCTTCTTCATCGTACGCAGTCAGACATCAACCTTTATTTTTTCGAAAAAATCAGCGGTCATCCTGAGGCTGTCGACACTGCCACAGAGCTTGTCTAGTGTTGCCACTGGTGATAGCCACATCTGCTCCCTCTGATCCTCGTATGTCGGGCAGTTTTGCAGCAAATGCTCAGCGGTCATTTTCCCGGTACCACACGGGCATTCGTCAGTGCCACCTATCTTCAATTTGTTGAATAGTTGGTACCTCAGTCTATTGTGGCCAGTGCGAAGTCTAAAGACCACGACCTGCTCTCTTCTGTTCAACTGGTAATAGGCATCGTTTTTTGTGTAGCCAGTATGTTCGGTTTCCCATTTGGTCATGTATCTAGCTCTAATAAGCCGTTTTGGCTCTTCGTATGTCATACTAGTATCTGGTTGTGGTAGTCTTGCACCTTCTTTTGCCAGTCTGTCTGCCACCTCGTTGCCTTGGATGTTGCAGTGGGATGGAACCCACTGTACCACTACCCTTTTTGGTGCGGACTGCTGGCATAGTTGACAGAGTGCTGCTCTTAAATCATTAAGTTCAGTATTTTTCTGGCTTTTTAGTGCTGTGACTACG
Organism: Ariolimax columbianus; assembly: GCA_036924085.1. NCBI lineage: Eukaryota > Metazoa > Mollusca > Gastropoda > Stylommatophora > Arionidae > Ariolimax > Ariolimax columbianus. The sequence goes on from JAVGWX010000003.1 coordinate 88,652,771, forward strand.
GTCAAGGCATCTGTAAGCAGGACTATATGGCTTTCATTCCTTTTACCTGTCACCATTTCTTCCACTGCCGCCCTCAGTGCATCTGTCTCCGCTCTGAAATTGCTTGTGTATTTTCCAGTAGCGAATGACAGTGTTGCTTTGACTTTCAATCTGTGACAACACTTTGTGATAATCTAGACATTTATTTGGTACTTAGAGTTGCTTGTGCCATTTGTTATGAACTTTGAGATGTTACCCAGGTCATTGTACATTCTCGTTAGATGTCACACCCTGACTGCCTTGCCGGTTACATGTTTACCGGAAATGCTTCATGAGTAAACTTTAAGAAAAATCTGCATCATGTGCTATCTCTAGTGGTTTCTGGCCAAAGGTAGCGCAGAACGAGAGAGTTAGGTTGACACATTGAGCGAACCTCCTCACTATAATCCACATGGAAAGTCTCTCTTTCTCCCATTTCAGAGGACACAGAAAAAGGAAAAAAATTCCAAAACGGCTGAACACGTCCACGTGAAGGACGAACATAATCAAAACGAATTAATTGATTGATATATCAGCAAAGCGATCGTCTTCATCGTCATCAGATATCTGGATGTTTTCAGCTCATAACTGCATTCTAGAGGGCATTAGTTGAAATCCAATTTCATGCAGGAATGTTGCCTCCCCGACGTGAAAGCGTATGAAAGAACCTTCCAGCTTGGTGTACAATTTTTCTAAACATGATGTGTGTTTTTTGGGGTTTTTTTTTGCGTTCGCCTTATTTCTCTAATCCCCAAGGCGGTGTGCGTTGTACTTTGGTTTTTATTTTACGCCTGTCGGCCCAGTGCATCCGACTTCAGCATGCATTTTAAGCAAGGGTCTACTTCCTCCTGCATTCTCTAAGGGTTTGCTTCCCCGGGATAACGGCCGGTGCTGTGATGGGGATCGAATCCAGCACCTTCCGGTTGTAAGCCGTGCCACTTAACCACTAGGCCACGCCGTCCCCACAAACAAACAAAAAAAAACCCCAAAAACAAGGATGTGAATGGGGGACTAGAAACGCCATTATATAAAACACATTTTTTGCTCCCGAAACTAAAACTGTAATAGTTAACTCATTAAGTGATCCGATGCAGACTTTTTGCCAAGGAAGACAGTTTTAGTTGCCGACCCCTGCTTCCTGTAGGTCGAACAGAAGATAAAGAGAAGAAGAGTATTTCACACTTTTTTAAAACTTCACTTGTTGGTTAAGCTCAAATTTCGTATTTGAAAATACAGACATTTCAAATTTCGTATTCGAAAATACAGACATTTCCACATAAGCTAGAAAGTTGAAACGGTAAAAGGTAAATACACACCAGATGACAATAAACTTTAATTCTATGTGTGGGACAATATTTGGAAAATATGAGACAATTATTGTGAATTGAGACAAATTAGACACATGTTGGAAATTGCAAACATTTTGTTAATCTGTGTTTTCATATTTCATAAAAGATATATGATTGTGTGTGTGTGTGTATATGTGTATATATATATATATATATGTATATATATATATATATATATATATATATATATATGCGTGTGCCTGTGTTTGTATGTGTGTGCGTATGTGTGTGCGTACTACAGACGCAGGAAAGTGTCTGTCAATAGCTGATTCAAATACAATTTTTGACATTTCCTATTTTTAAAATTTGAATTAAAAGCGTTAAGAAAGTTGAGTTTTTCTAGGTCCACGTGTTGTGATAAGAATTGGTCAAATACTGGTTAGGCTTGTGTGAGCGACTATTTTATAAGGAGCGTCTTAATTTGGACGTATTTGATTCACAAACTGTGGGGTAAAAATTCTCTATACAGTAAAGGCAAAGCAAACTTTCGCTTGACAAAATATCCCAACATTCAAGACTCAACAATATAGCAATAGTACTACAGACCGAATACAAATAAAGACATTCTAAGGGCTACAACCAAGATATATAATCTTGACTGCAATGTCACTGTAGCAGGATTTTGTGACAACGACAACCATATGTACTCCAATGAAGGCTTCATTTACGTTGGCAGTTAACTAAACTCCTTCGAAAGAAGGCACATGAACATCATTCGAAGTGTCGGTCTAGTTGACGACTATAAAAGCCCTCCATCTAGTCTAAAACCAGCAGAGGCTGAAAACCAAGCTACCGATTTGCATAACCTTTGTCGTTCCAAAACCAGGGCTACTATGCCAGCGATCAGAAGCACATTGAAGTCTTCAATATACGCAGCCAGAGGGGAATTTGTCCAATGCATTGGTATGAAAGGGTCTCAAACGACGAAGTCACTCAAAGGACATACCTTACCGAGAGTACACTCGTATGTTAAAGCCGTTTGGCTATATTTGGATATGTGACCGAACTTGTCTAAGATGTCATCATTGTACCACATTCGCGGATGCCCTTTTACAACTTGGTTAGGTCAAATCCTAATTCGACATCATCATCATTGCATGCAGTCTGTAACACAGCCATTAATCGTACTCATGGACAGTTGACGTGACGGGCTCGTGTCGCTAAAGCGGTTTACCTACCTACCAAAGTACTACAGTCCAAGGTTGAAAAGCAGACAAAACGTCAAACACGTTTTGAAAACAAAACGTGAATACTGGAGCCGATCTCAGTGTAGTTACGCCCCTGGCTAGAGTGTTTGATAGCATGGATTACTGGACTCAATGAACGTCATTAACGTATGCCGAACGCTCTATTACTATCCTACGCACGCAAACCCAAACCCACACACAATCCGCCTTCGTAGTTGCCGAATATTGTGGCTCTTTGACCTATTTGGGGCACAAGGGATCATCTGTTAGCATAATGTGAGTGACATCTGCATAATGGGTCAAAAACATACAACTTGGTTGACACTATTGTCGTAAACAACGATAGATCAGTGGCCCTTTATCCTACCATCCATACTCCTGTATAATCATCATGTGTCCTATCTCGTGGCGTTGACGTTTAATTCCTTCCACAGCTATTTTCCCTCTCATCATGGAAACGTTTCATATATTCTTTGTTCTCCCATTGACCTTGTCCTGTCCTTGAAACGACTCTTCTGTCTCACAACTACACCCAAATACGAAATAAAATCAATATATTGAATGAATGGTTACTGAAGTTAGAAGAAAATCAATTCCCCTTCTTTTGTCGACTCACTTTCTACCGGGTTGCCCAGTGTCGTGGTATGTATTTGTGCTTCGCCTCTCTCTTAGCCCGAATGCTACTTATCCCCGATTTACGGCAGATCTTGTTTAGTTAACGCCGTATATACCTCGGTCTACCTCTCCTCGCTCTTCTTCCTGATGCTCTTCTGTAGAAGTTTGCATGAACAATATGACCTGGTTGCAGTCCGACAACGTCGAAACATTTCATTGCCTGCTGCTCGATGCAATTTAGGCAGGGAATCTTTCCAGCCTTCTCCCGAATATTAATATTTGGGATTCTGTCTTTTCTGATGCTGTTAGTTACCTTTTGTGATCACCACGTTTCGCAGGTGACTAACTTTTGTTCGGGAGCCCCACATAATGCTGGTGTCTGGCATTGGTAGCACAGAGTAGGGATGAAGACACTATTTATCATCTGGTTTTTTTGCTTGGATGGAAAGATAAAAGATTATGACAATAAAAGCACTCTCCTTTAGACGTTTCCATGAACATTGTAGTCTGGTTGCAGTCTTACAATGTTGTCGAAACATTTCATTCTCTGCTACTCGTTGCAATTTAGGCAGGGAACTGTTCCAACCTTCTTCCGAATATTCATATTTAGTATTCTGTTTATTCTAGTGTTGAAGGGATGAAGACACTATTTATCATCTGTTTTTTGTTGTTGCTTGGATGAAAAAATAAAAGATTATGACAATAAAAGTATTTAACGACAATCAGACTGCACTGACAGACACGGTACTATAAGAGGTAGATTCATTCATTTATCTTGATTGTAATATAAATATCAGAGCAGACCAGGCCCTAAGCCTTAGTTGGCCGCTGGTTTAGGACGGAAGCCCCCGATACCAGGCCCTTATATTTAGTTGGCCGCTGGTTTAGGACGGAAGCCCCCGATACCAGGCCCTTATCCTTAGTTGGCCGCTGGTTTAGGAAGGAAGCCCCCGATAGGCGAACATATTCTTCTGCTGATCCAGCAGCTTCTTCAGCTTGCCTTGTTCAAAATGTTTTGGTATCATCTTTCCCTAGAGGGTAAGTGACACGGCTCACAGTCAGAAGGTACTGGGTTCGATCCCCATCACAGCACCGGCCGTTACCCCAGAGAAGCAAACCCTTAGAAAATGCAGGAGGAAGCAGACAATTACATACAATGATGCTGAAGCCGGATGCACTGGGCCGACAGGCACAAAATAAAAACCACAGTGCAACGCACACCACTTTGGGGATTAGAGAAATAAGACGAACGCAAAAAAAAAAAAATCTTTCCCTAAAAGCAAACAAGGCAGAGAGAGAGAGAGAGAGAGAGAAAGAGAGAGAAGAGAGAGAGAAAGAGAGAGAGAGCGAGAGAGAGAGACCATACTGCATGGGCAACACATGGACTCTATATTTCTGCCCGGGTTTTGTGCTAAAAGCACAGTTACTATCGTCAGACAAGACGAAATGATGCTAAATACAAAGTATGCCTGAAATACTGGAGAGATATGAAATTAAGAATACAAAAGCCGAGAAGGACTTTTATTGCTTACCGGAATTTAGGGAAATCGAAAGAAATTAAGTCCACTTCAAAAATACAGATCTTCAACTCCAGTGTCAAGTCCGTCCTATTGTGTGGATTTGTGAGGTGGGGAACACAGAAAAGTCTAGCTAGAAAGGTCCAAACGTGCATCAATGGATGCTTGCACGGAATTGAAAGAAAAGAAATAGCAGGATAAAGTCCGACATAACTGTGTGAAAGAACCGGTGAGATGTAAGTGGGACTAGAGGTAGAGAAAATGTGTAGGCGATGGATAGGACAAGCGTTTCAAAAACCAGCTGATGGCATTACAAGGCAGTCACTGTTTTGGAGTCCTCAGGTCAAAGGAAGTAGGGGAATCCTTAAACAGACATGGAGAAGAAAAGTTGGGGCAAGCCGAAAAAAAACGGCAGGGAAGATAAGGGGAGAGCAGCAAATGATGGCATTTGACAGGAAAACTTTGCGAGTATTGGTTGAGGACCTATGCTCCAGAGGAAGTTGAATGGTTTTGATTGATAATTGTCATGCCCATATATTTGATGTTGTCTTCCTCGATCTATGTTGTCCTCTATTGTTAGCCATTATCACTAGTTTTTTCTGTAAACATCTTTCAATGTAAAGTATCTGTACTGTGAACTTTAAGTAGCTGTCTTCTTTTCGGAAGTCGAGGTGTTGATCAGCCCATTTTACCCTGAAGTTGGCTTTAATTATGGTCTGGGCCTCATTATATGTGATACTCAGATCTGTGTGTGGGGATGCTCCTCCACTCTTTGCTAGTTTGTCTGCAGCTTCATTGCCTTCAATATTGCAGTGGGATGGGATCCACTGTTTGACCAATCTTGGGTGTTCTGCTGAGAGCTGTGTCAGGGAGAACATACATCGCTCGAGATCTTCATCTTTGTGTTGTTTTAGCGCTGGAATACTATGTTTTCTTGATGGATATCTTTATCTTGGATTACAAGCTCAGCTGTGGCTTTCATTGCCTCTGTTTCTGCACGGAAATTATTGGAATATGTTCCCGTTGTTAATACTCGAGTTTTTCCTTCTCCTTTCCTTAATCTGAAATAGTCCCCTCCACCTCCATTGGGTGTGGTTTTGTTAGATGAGCCATCTGTATATACGTGTGTGTCCATGTTTCTGGTGTGTATACTACCAGCTATTCAAGAATATTGTATTTATATTTTCAAGATATGGGAGAATTGAAGCCAGTGTCTAGTACGCTCAGTATGAGTAGTTTTGAAAGGGAGGACAGTGAGCTAAGCCTTGATAGTTTCAGCGACGAAGCAAATAAGAAGGTTGGTACAGACAATGCTGAAATTAATTCTAAGGTCACGTTCATTTTTCAGTTTGAGTTTGTACAAATATTATTGCTGCAAATGTTCAAATGGGTGTCCGTAACAACTGGTTGTCGTGGCTAGACACATTAATGAACCAAGTGATGGTGGTAAATCCTTCCCCTGTAGCACGTTAAATTATTCTGATATAGATGTATCAAATCTTAACAAAATCTGGAGAATTTGTCAATGATTTGCAGATTACCACCTAAGGATACATTTTAAGAACAAGAGAGCGGAGCTTCAAATTGTTTTAAAGACATGTCCAGATTAGATACATTTTTTTAGTCAGAAAGGGGTATATGCTTGGAATGCTTTGCCAGATGATGTGGTGGCCGCAGGATCAGTTATTTAATTGAAAAATTCATTGGATGTTCACAGTTATTTTCAGTATTTGCGGAGGGAAATAAACTGGTTGTATACAGAATGTGTAGAGCCTTCTAAACCAATATAATGAAGTTAAGTATTCCCCACACAAAGGTCGTTTAAGTGCAGTTTGTGTATCAATGAACACAGTAGTCACTTTTGTTGGAACCAAGAGTATTTACGGTCGTGTTGAGGGGGACTATCCAACATAGTTTTCTTGACAGATTGTGTGATATGAAAACAACTCGGTCATTCAAAAACTACCAGATTGTTTTATCAACTGCGGAACTGTGAAAGACGGCAGATGATCTTCGCGCTGAACATTATTACACGTGTAGCAAGATGATACACCGCTCTAGTGGGACTGAGAGGTAGAACAGCCACCGCGACGAGAGCACACATGACAGCAGCATACAGCGTCACCGCCAGCCACCAAACGATTTAGTAAATGATTTCTTGAGGTAAATCTTCCCTCAAGACGTCATGCATCACGCATCCGCTTTACATAAATCCATTGAGGTGTCCCTCTTGCTTGTTCTATATATCATCTGGCATGGATATGGATGACATGGATGTGGATGACATGGATGTGGATGACATGGATGTGGATGACATTGATGTGGCTGACATGGATATGGATGACATGGATGTGGATGACATGGATGTGGAGGACATGGATGTGGATGACATGGATGTGGATGACTTGGATGACAGGGATGTGGATGACTTGGATGACATGGATGTGGATGACATTGATGTGGATGACATTGATGTGGATGACTTGGATGACATGGATGTGGATGACATGGATGTGGATGACATGGATGTGGATGACTTGGATGTGGATGACTTGGATGACATGGATGTGGATGACATGGATGTGGATGACATGGATGTGGATGACATGGATGTGGATGACTTGGATGACATGGATGTGGATGACTTGGATGACATGGATGTGGATGACATGGATGTGGATGACATGGATGTGGATGACATTGATGTGGATGACTTGGATGACATGGATGTGGATGACATTGATGTGGATGACATGGATGTGGATGACTTGGATGACATGGATGTGGATGACATTGATGTGGATGACATTGATGTGGATGACTTGGATGACATGGATGTGGATGACATTGATGTGGATGACATTGATGTGGATGACATGGATGTGGATGACATTGATGTGGATGACTTGGATGACATGGATGTGGATGACATTGATGTGGATGACATGGATGTGGATGACTTGGATGACATGGATGTGGATGACATTGATGTGGATGACATTGATGTGGATGACATGGATGTGGATGACATGGATGTGGATGACATGGATGTGGATGACATGGATGTGGATGACATGGATGTAGATGACATGGATGTGGATGACATGGATGTGGATGACATGGATGTGGATGACATGGATGTGGATGACATGGATGACATGGATGTGGATGACATTGATGTGGATGACATTGATGTGGATGACATGGATGTGGATGACATGGATGACATGGATGTGGATGACATGGATGTGGATGACATTGATGTGGATGACATGGATGTGGATGACATGGATGTGGATGACATGGATGACATTGATGTGGATGACATGGATGTGGATGACATTAATGTGGATGACATGGATGTGGATAACATGGATGTGGATGACATGGATGTGGATGACATGGATGTGGATGACATTGATGTGGATGGTACACTTTACAGATGAGTCTAGGTTCATTGTGTTGATGTCAGAATTCATGTATGGAGATGAACCGGGCACTCGTGGCCTAGTGGTTAAATAACACGGCTCACAACCAGAGGGTGCTGGGTTCGATCCCCATCACAGCACCGGCCGTTACCCGGGAGAAGCAAACCCTTAGAAAATGCAAGAAGAAGCAGATCCTTACATAAAATGCATGCTGAAGTCGGATGCAATGGGCCCACAGGCGCAAAATAAAAACCACAGTTCAACGCAAACCGCGTTGGGGATTAGAGAAATAAGGCGAAAGCAAACAAATTTTAAAATTATGTCGACTAACGGTGGCAGAATTCATGTATGGAGATGACCCAAAGAGCGCTTCCAGGATGACACAGCTAGGTAGCATGATCGCATGGAGGTTGTTCAATCATAGCAAGGAGTTGTTTTGGTATCGAATACAGAAAACCGCTGCATCGTTGCGTATGTAACCTGACATATATTATCTATAGCGTTCTACAGAGTCTTTGGCCTTTCCAGCAGTTCGGGCAATGGTGCAAAGTGTTGTGTCCCTAGACGACACAGGCCACCTCCACGGAGCTCACGTTTTTTTAATGACTACCTCCAGCCTCAACATGTCACCAGCATGGACAAATCAGCACTCTTACTTGATCTCAAACCTATTGCTCATCTTCGAGACGTCTTGGTCTGGCCAGTAGTCTTACCCGATCTGAACTGTATTGATCATCTCTGATTGGATTGACCAGAACTCTCACCTGATCTTAACCCTTTTGATCATATTTGAGACTCCATTGATTGGACAGTAGTCTCACCTGATCTCAATCATATTGAGCATCTCTAGGACGTCTTTGACTGGCCAACAGTCTCACCTGATCTAAACTCTATTGATCAGCTCTGAAACGTCTTGGACTGGCCAACATACTAACCACATCTCAAACATATTGTTCATCTCTTGGACGTCTTAGACTGGCCAGTAGTCTTCCCTGGTATCAACCCTGTTCACTATCTCTTGGACGTCTAGTAACGATCAGCTATATGTAACCATCCACTAGCTGATGGACGTCTTGTAACGATCAGCTATATGTAACCATCCACTAGCTGATGGACGTCTTGTAACGATCAGCTATATCTAACCATCCACTAGCTGATGGACGTCTTGTAACGACCAGCTATATGTATCCATCCACTAGCTGATGGACGTCTTGTAACGACCAGCTATATGTAACCATCCACTAGCTGATGGACGTATTGTAACGATCAGCTATATGTAACCATCCACTAGCTGATGGACGTCTTGTAACGATCAGCTATATGTAACCATCCACTAGCTGATGGACGTCTTGTAACGATCAGCTATATGTAACCATCCACTAGCTGATGGACGTCTTGTAACGATCAGCTATATGTAACCATCCACTAGCTGATGGACGTCTTGTAACGATCAGCTATATCTAACCATCCACTAGCTGATGGACGTCTTGTAACGACCAGCTATATGTATCCATCCACTAGCTGATGGACGTCTTGTAACGACCAGCTATATGTAACCATCCACTAGCTGATGGACGTATTGTAACGATCAGCTATATGTAACCATCCACTAGCTGATGGACGTCTTGTAACGATCAGCTATATGTAACCATCCACTAGCTGATGGACGTCTTGTAACGATCAGCTATATGTAACCATCCATTAGCTGAGGGACGTATTGTTACGGACAGCTATATGTAACCATCAACTAGCTGATGGACGTCTTGTAACGATCAGCTATATGTAACCATCCATTAGCTGAGGGACGTCTTGTTACGGACAGCTATATGTAACCATCCACTAGCTGATGGACGTCTTGTAACGATCAGCTATATGTAACCATCCATTAGCTGATGGACGTTTTGTTACGGACAGCTATATGTAACCATCCATTAGCTGATGGACGTCTTGTAACGATCATGTAACCATCCACTAGCTGATGGACGTCTTGTAACGATCAGCTATATGTAACCATCCACTAGTTGATGAACGTCTTGTTACGGACAGCTATATGTAACCATCCACTCGCTGATGGACGTCTTGTAACGACCAGCTATATGTAACCATCCACTAGCTGATGACCTCTACCAATTATCTGAACACCTGCAACAGGAGTGGTAAGCTGATCTCCGAGCAGACCAGCTGGCCCCATGATTGAAACACCCTAACACAAACATGTCCATAAAAAAAGACTGTTGATCAACAATTTATTAATGCCAATGCTCTGCTACCAGTTCGAAGCGTGGACTTTATATAACAAAATCTTTAGAGAGAAAGATCATAACATGTGTTATGAGATGCCTCCGAAGAACCGCCATCTTAACTAGGAGAGATAATATATGCAATGACGAGGTGTAAAAACATCGTTGAAGCAAACTCTGCACTGAATCCAGTGGCTTGATCACATACTGAGAATACAATCTGATAAAACTCCCAAAGACGAAAATTGGGTTTTTGCGTCTGTGACAGATCGAGAACTAGATGGATAGGAAATGTGAATATTCTAAATCGTCATGACCATTACTTCATCGTCTGACCGAGAATAGAAAACTACGGCTCCCCATGGCGCTTTACAGCACAGGTAGATAAGACAAGACAAAACGACACATGGCAAGATAAGATAAAACAAGACAAAACACGACAAGACAAGACAAAACAAGACTAGATAAAACAAGAGAAAAACAAAAAAGACAAGACAAAACAAGGCCAAAAAAAAGACAAGACAAAATAGGACAAGATAAAAACAAGACAAAACAAGACAAGACATGACAAGACGAGATAAAACAAGACAAAACAAGAAAAGACAAGACAAAACAGTACAAAACAAAAACAAAGGGGAAACAAGACAAGACAAAAGAAAGACCAAAAAAAACGACAAGACAAGATAAGACAACACAAGATAAAACAAGACACGACAAGATAAGACAAGACAAAACAAGACAAAACAAGACAAAACACGACACGACAAGATAAGACAAGACAAAACAAGATAAGAAGACAAAACAAAACAAGGCAAAACAAGACAATACAAGACAAAACACCACAAGACACGACCAGACAAGATAAGACAAGACATGAAATGACAATACAAGACAAAACCCATCCATGAGACAATCCTGCCTGGTTTGTATCAACACCTGTGCTATCACCCGCATCACATACCGTCCTTATTCAAGCAACCGGCCTGCATGAATTTCAGAAAGACGTGTGTGTCCAGTTAATTAGCAATTACTTACATGCAAGCTCGTTTCTTACATACAACTGTCACAAAAATGATGGCCAAATGACTAAAGAACAATATGATTAAGTATTATTGATTTCTCGTTTTTAAATTTTAAATATGGTGAGATTTAGTGTTTAGTAAACAACCTTTGAATTTTGTTTTTAAATACTGTATAATATTAAGAATCCCAACTTGAACTGTTTTGTTCCGTTTATGTACATCGTTAAAGTGAAGGATAGTTTTTAATGTGTTTTTCTAAACAACTTTGTTCAATGGAAGCTAATTATGTGACCAATTTATCATTTACATTGTCCTTCCAGATAGTGGAGTATAGGTACAACAGTGCATTTGGTGGACCGCATGTTCAAATAGGTTCAAACGGCAACGGTTGAACTAGGTGACTGTGTTTTAGAGGCATGTCCAATAAGACCCAGTCATGTAATTTGATGCGTCTCTGGCTACGCACGTGGAAGACCAGTGCGCCTCTAAATGCTCATATGGAAACTTCAATTCGTCTCTGGGTACGCATGTGGAGGATTTCAACGCGCATCTGGTTGCGTGGGTAGAAGACTTCAATGTTCCTCTGGCTTCGTGGGTAGAAGACCAATGCACCTCTGGCTAAGCATGTGAAAGACTTCAATGTGCCCCTCGCTGAGCATGTGAAAGACTTCAATGCGCCCCTGGCTGAACATGTGGAAGACTTCAATGCGCTCCTGGCTGAGCATGTGGAAGACTTCAATGCGCTCCTGGCTGAGCATGTGAAAGACTTCAGAACGCTTCAGATCGCACACCGCAGAATAATCCTGATTTCGGAACCGTGCAACAGGATGGTGTCGACACACGTTATGTAAATTACAGATGCAATGTCAGTTCTGAAAAGTTTCAAGAATGATAAACTGTCAGAGCTTAAGAAAGCCTTGGACGAGGTAACAATTTTTAAAAAAACATTGGCTCATGCTACAGTGGATACCAAAACACTGTGGCATTCGAGGAAACAAGACATCAGAAAAGGTTTGCAATGAAGAGGACAACACGAGATTAAAACGAAGAATCAATCACCAAGAAAAATCCAAGGAAAAGAAGAGTATTATCTAAGCCATATGGAAAGTCGAACAAACGAGAGACTAATCATTACCTTGTTCGAGCATAGCAAGTGATCTTGTTCCGCATGAGAACAAGGCATAACCGATTGAATAGCCACTAACCGAGGCTAAAAGTGGTTCCATTGCCAATGTGCATGTGCGAAAAACAGCACAGACATCCGAACATATATTGTACGACTGGTACTAGCCAATTGCGTACTGAGCACTGGCACGCGTACACGAATCTCCACTCAAAGCTGTTTGGGAGTCTCAAAGTACTCTCCACTACAGTAACCTTTACCCAGAGAAATGGACTTCTCGTATATACATAGCAAGGAAAAGCATGACACAGGAAGAGGAGTAGAAGAAGAAGAAGAAGAAGAAGAAGAAGAAGAAGAAGAAGAAGAAGGAGTGAAAGACTCTTCCCGTTCCAGATTCGAGGTAGGGCTTTCATGGATCGAACAGCTTGCCGTCTTCTCGAACGATGTCCGAGTTACTGGGTGCATCGGAGATTTGTTTGCATGGAAAGAAATGTTGTTATTTAGCTAATATTGGACGGTATTGATAGATCTTGTTCAAATAGTGTGATCGGGATCAAGACGCTGAGCAGCGCATGAGCTGCACTGGTCAACGACCCACAGCTGACTGCTAGCGTCAGGGCCAGCGAACCAGAGCTGCCAAGACCCTTCTACACCTCCACGCGGTGGTCGGGGATAACAGGCTGCAACAGATCAGGCTGGCTAAGTAGAAGGGATCGAAGAGGGAGGGCTAACCCGGTACTCAAAAATGCCTGCTGAAGTCGGGTGTGTTGGACCGAAAGGTGCAAATATCATAGTTAAACTGTAAACTACGACATAACGCATTCCGGTCTCTGGACTACATTCCGTTACTTGCAAAGCCCTTTCATGTCTTGGTAGCAGGAGATTGAGAACGAACGAAGAAGAAGAAAAAGAAGAAGAAGAAAATAGTGTGCTTGACACTAAAAAGTGCCTGGTATTTGAGAATAACAAAAATGTCAATAGAACAATATAGAAATACAAATGTTGATCTGCATTTGAACGAACAATGTTCCATAAACACCTACAGACTAACGCCAGATTTCTGAGGAAAATCCCCAAAGGCAGCCAAGTTGCAAATGTTATGGTGGCAGAAGTTGAAGAACTCAGCACAACCTTGTGTGGCTTTGTGAGACTAAACGAAGCTAGGATCATTGGAGATCTAACAGAGGTCAAATTGCCAACGAGGTAAGAGACGTTTATTATTTTGGACCAAATGAGAAAGGAAACGAGACAGAAAAAAGTGGCTTATTTCATAAAAAGTCGATAGCGTTTATTAAAAAAATATAGATTTTTTCTTTCATGTATATATTTTGTTTGTTTTGTACATTTCGGATAAAGCACGATCACGTGCGTAACATGCATGTTATTGTTGGTAATATTATGAAGCATTTGTCTTCTTTGTCATTGTGATACTGAGGTCCAAAAGGAGAGAAGAGAATGGTCACACTGAAACCTTTCTGGCATGCCGTAAGAGGCGACTTGCGATGGTGGAACATGAGACCTGCTATGTCATCTTGTTAGATACAGAACGCCAAAAGAACAAAGAAAATGCTACCTCTTCACCCCAAGATAGTAGAGAAGTGACTGAATCAAGTTTAGTCAGTGTTTTTCTTACTGATCGCTTGACCGTAGGGAAATGCATTTAACACGAATAATAATAATAATAATAGTTATAATTATAACAATAATAGACCCTCAAAATACTACCTGGACAAAGACGGGAACAAGCTATGGAAGCTAGTCAGAGCCATGAACGACGAAACCCCGTCAAATAAACAAATTACCATCAAGCAGGTCGAAAACTTGCTCACAACTAAGAAAGCCGCAAACGCTTTTGTCGATCACTATGCCAGAGTAAACTACATCGAGGTCCCTGCAGATAAGCATACAAACATTAGCGAAGAGCTAAAGGGGCACGACAACATGAATACGGCACCTGAAGAGCTCATGATGGCCAAATTAACAATGAGCGAAATGGAAGAGGCTATGAGAACATTAAAGAAAAGGAAATTTCCCGGAAAAGACGGGATAACAAACGAAATGCTGATGGGGCTGGGCCAAACAGCGAAGAGGAAACTGCTATCGGTCCTGAACCAAAGCTGGAAAAGGGGAATTGTACCCCAGGCATGGAAAGACGCAATACTGGTACCAGTACCAAAAACAGGAAAGGACAAAACAGATCCAAATGGATACAGGCCCATAAGCCTACTGAGCTGTGTCGGCAAGCTGATGGAACGTATGATAAACACCAGACTGATGTGGCATCTGGAAGAAAAACGAATACTAATTCCACAGCAAGCCGGCTTTAGACAGCACAGATCCACTGAGGACCAGGTCATCCTCATAGCCCAGGAGATAGAAGATGCCTACCAGGCACAGAAACACACAGTAGCTGTTTGGGTGGATCTGGAAAAGGCATTTGACAAAGTCTGGAAAGACGGACTTAGAGTCAAGCTAAGAAGAAGTGATGTTTGTGGGAAAATGTACAAGTGGATCAACCACTACCTCAAACAAAGAACGGCCAGAGTCCAAGTACAAGGGCAGATGAGCAAAAAGGTGACACTCGAGCAGGGAGTACCCCAAGGGGGAGTACTGTCACCCACACTCTTCCTGGTATATATAAACGACATTAAAGAAAATATACCAAGGAGAGTCCATAGCTCAATGTTTGCAGACGATCTGGCTATGTGCACCTCTGAAAAGAATCTCACCATAGCAAGAAATCGGATGCAGACGGCCCTAACATCGCTGGAAGAGTGGGCGAACTCATGGCTGGTCAAAATAAACGAGGAGAAAACCACATGCACAATATTCTCGCTTTCATTAAAACCCCAAAATACCAAATTAAGTCTAAATGGCAAATTTCTGCAGCCAAACGACAACCCAACCTATCTGGGAGTCACATTTGATCGGCGCATGACATGGAAAAGTCAGATTGAGAGAAACCGAATGAGAGCCAGGGAAAGAATGGCAATCATGAGGAAACTTGCTGGCACAAGCTGGGGAGCAGACGAAGGCATACTAAAGAAACTGTACACTGGAAGAGTGAGACCAGTTCTCGAGTATGGCATTGCGGCATGGACAACAGCAGCAAAGGCGAACTTCGATAAAGTTAGCAAACTTCAAAACCAAGCCATGAGAGTTATAACAGGAGGCATGAAGTCAACGCCAATTGTAGAACTTGAAAAGATTACAAAACTGCAATCCATGACCGATAGAAGAGACTGCAGAGCCCAGCTGCAGTCAGAGAAACTCCGAAGACTGACTGACCATCCAATGCACCAGAGACTAAACAATTTGGGAAATGGGAAACTAAAGCGGAGAAACTTTGCAGAAATAGCCAAAGCAAAGATGCACGAAGATCCCATAAACGCACTAACAACACCAAAACCCATCACTACTGTACGAAAACCTACCTGGAGGCAGGATATATTTCCAGAGGTGGTAGAAAATATACCAGGTATTGGAAACAAAAACTGCCAGACTGAAAAAGAAAGGAGAGATACTACCCTAAGCTTCATATCGAAAAGCTACCCAAGCATGGACTGGACCCATGCATACACCGACGGTTCTGTAACAAACACTACACAGAACGGAGGGGCAGGAGCATTCCTGAATCTACCAAATGGCAGAAAAATAACACTGTCATTCGCTACTGGTAAGTACACAAGCAATTTCAGAGCGGAGGCAGAGGCACTGAGGGCGGCTGTAGAAGAAATGGTGACACAGTGAAAATGAAAGCCATATAGTCCTGCTTACAGATACTCTCGCCGTAGTCACAGCGCTAAAAAGCCAGAAAAACACTGAGCTTAATGACTTAAGAGCAGCACTCTGCAAACTGTGCCAGCAGTCCGCACCAAAAAGGGTAGTGGTGCAGTGGGTCCCATCACACTGCAACATCCAAGGCAACGAGGAGGCAGACAGACTGGCAAAAGAAGGTGCAAGACCACCACAAACAGATACTAGTATGACTTACGAAGAGTCAAAACGGCTTATCAAAGCCAGATACATGACCAAATGGGAAACCGAACATACTGGTTACACCAAAAACGATGCCTATTACCAGTTGAACCGAAGAGAGCAGGTCGTTGTCTTCAGACTTCGCACTGGCCACAATAGACTGAGGTACCACCTATTCAACAAATTGAAGATAGGGTGTACCGACGAATGCCCGTGCGGTACTGGTAAAATGACCGCTGAACATCTGCTGCAGAACTGCCCGACATACGAGGATCAGAGAGAGCAGATGTGGCCATCACCAGTGGAACTGCAAGACAAGCTCTATGGCAGTGGCGACAGCCTCAGGATGACCGCCGCTTTTTTCGAAAAAATAATTGTTACTGTCTGACTGCGTACGAAGAAGAAGAAGATAACAATAATAATAATAGTTATAATTATAACAATAATAATTATAATTATAATTATAACAATAATAATAAAAATGTATCTTCGCTATGGTGACCATGACCCATCGATTGATGGTCAGGTGTTGCGTAGGCGACCCCAGGGGCCCTTCCAAATGGGGCATGGACTTTTTCCACCTTTGATTTAGAGAGCCAGATACAGGGACTAATAGGCTGGTTGCCGTAGACATGGTAACTCCTTCTGCTGGCGGACCATCTCCAAAACCCTTGATTAGGGTCATTTCCCATGAAATATAAAGACCCAAATGTGAGGCTGGTAGTTCCAGATGCTTCAAGGGGACTTATGAATGAGGACTGTGATAAGGTTTCTCTATCTTAATGAGGATGCACGTTTTAGGGTCTGCTTCCTTCTGCATGTTCTAAGGGTTTGCTCCCGAGGGATAACGGCAGTTGCTGTGATGGGGATCGAAACCAGCCCCTTAGGGTTGTGAGCCGTGTCACTTAACCACTAGCCCACGCCGTCCAATTTGTATTATGTTGATTTTATAAATCACTTCGAATATGTTGAATTGTTAATCGCCTCGATTTTATAGAATTTGTTAGACGTCTTTTGGTCTGAGTGCACCGGCGTATCGTATATGTCAGCACAGATCTATACTTTAAAACCAAAAAAAACACATCCATATTGTTTGTCCGTCTTGCTAAAGACTTAGCAACGTTAAGATCTAGCGATGTAAAATTTTCAGAGATTATTGTGTCTGGAATTTCCAGATGAACGTACAATTTTCAGAGATTATTGTGTCGGGAATTTCCAGATGAACGTACAATTTTCAGAGATTATTGTGTCGGGAATTTCCAGATGAACGTACAATTTTCTATTCGCTGCGTGGTTCCCTCTTTCCAATCCCTCCCCCCCCCCCCCCCCCCCCGTATGTGACGTCAGAGTAAACAGAGGAGTGTGTCTTTCATCTCAAGGATAAAGTGCAGCAAAAGTTATCTAACGTTGTTTTCTCTCATTGTGCATACTGGAGTGTTCACTTTTGCGCCGAATGACTAAATCATGGGCCACCCCTCTGGAGAACATTTACATTTCGTGCAAAGCCAATTAGTAAAGAAGTAGGCAACCAATGTACTCCATTTGAGAGCTTTATGTCGTGAAATTTGTGACAAGGTATTTGGGAAACTAGGAACATCTGAATTGTTGTGATGCTTACAGCGTAAAAGGATGCTAGGGTTATTGAAAGTTAGCGTCGAGAGGCATGTCACATTATTATGATACCAGGTCAATCGTTTGTCTATGCTTTTATAACCTTCTTATTATGTTGCATCTCGAAGGTTTGTGTTTTACTTACTTGGACCGAAGGGCAGCCTCCAAGGCAACCAAGAAAGGGGGCGGTGCCTGTCTACCATGTTTGTTGATGATGTAAGTACTACAATGTGTTGATAAATTTTAAACTATAAATTAGTTACTTTTCACTTTCGTTTCCATAGAACCATAGCAATGCAACGGTCGCTCTCCTTCTGGCATTTTTGCTGTTGGTCTGTTTTTGACATCTCTATCAATGAGACAGATGTTCCCTTAACAACTAGTTTGTCCGTTATCTGTGTTGATCTTCGTCAAATGTTTACATCTAACAAAAGTACGACCCTTTCAACACAGACATAATATTTTAGGTTATATCAGGAACTCCCTCGTGTCCAGTTTGGCAGACAAGGAGTTGTTTTTTTTTTGGTGCCTTTTCACGTATGGAAAGTAATGGCAACCTCTACCGTACTGCACACTTGCCAAAAAACTTATAACAGCCAAATAGGTTAGAGGTTGAAAGAAGAAACGTTCTGCAAAGGACATGCTACTTACTTGTATCAGGATGTATAAACTGGACTGTCCTACGACATGCGTTCTTGGTTATATATAGCTCGTGTTGAGAGAGACGGTGGCTAATTCCTTCCATTTGCCACAAAGGACAAGCGCTCTCACCACTCGAAAAAAGCAGACGCTTTGGTTCAGGTCTTTGCTCGAGACACACGCCATGGTATCCATCAGGAAATATGTACCATGGACAGTTGCATAGGAAAATGTGCAAGCAGCAAGGTAGAGAGACCTGGCCACCTTCTCAACAGACGAACGAGCTAAAGCGTGAAACGGAGAGTGGTTCGAATCCCACAAGTTTCAAGCGTTGTGTGGTGTGTGTCAAGAAGCATCTAGTCCTATCGGAAATGGATAAATAAACTCGGAGGTCCCGTATAGACGTTGCAAACGAAGAAGAACCTCAGAAATCTAGGTACAAAGAGAATCACGGTCAGATGAAATATACTGATCAAGACCCTCACCTCACTTCTCGTTCGCGTTCCTGGAAACAAGCTGTGTCACAGACGTTTGGCCAATGAGGCAAGGATTGTAATCTCCATTATCGTGAGCTGACTGAGATGCTTCGCATTGCACTACAGTTAGGAGGACCTCGGTTTGTCTTCTCAGGCACGTCTCTGTGTGTAAGAAGTTCCACTTTGCTTATTTGTTCCAGTCCAAAGACTTCACACATGCAAGTATACTAATTTCCTTGACACACAGCGTAACGGGGGATCAACAACAGAGCGAAAATAATCACTTTTCTCAGGTCGCGAGAAACACTGTTTTTCTTTATCTTCTCCCTCGTTCGTCTTCAGACTTTGACTTCAATGGCTCTAACGGGCAGCAGCAGTCGACTCAATTCGACTTCGTACACTTCTGTACAGCTTCTCGTGGAAGGACACTGGATGTTGCCAAATGCTACTTCTTTTGTCAGTATATAGGGGGTAGAACTGCAAAATGTGTTCTGCCATCATGACTGTGCCATAGACACAATGATCCGGGGTGCCAATCTTAAACTTATTGTACAGATGGCATCTCAGTTTGTGGTGTTCTGTGCGTAGCCAGAGAATAATCGCCTGGTCTCTCCTGGAGAGTTGGGGGTAGACATCGTTTTCTTAGTGGGTTTTTTTCCATTTTACACTGTACGATGCCCTGTTGGCTGCTTTTGTCTGATCTTATGTGATTTGTGTATCACTCTACTGCAGCAATCCTTCTTCTCTGGATGTGCCTGCTGCCTAAACGTTGCCTGGAATGTTGCAGTGGGCTGGTATCCACTGGACTATGCTCTTTTTGAAGCACTGGGAAAGGCGTTCGAGCGAGTCTACCAGAGCACCGTATTGATTTCTGTGCTGCAGCTTGAGAGCCATTAGCGATGAGAGGTCGTCTGTGAGAATGACCATTTGCTCTTCTGCCTATTCCGTATGGACTACAAGGATTTCAGCTGCTTGTCTAAGGACCCTGGCTTCGTCACTGAAGTTGATGCATCGTCTCCCAGTGGCAAATGCTGCTGAGTATACTTGGCTTTTTAGTTTTATAGAGATCTCCTCCATCGTTTTCAATTACATTTTTGACAGTCATCTGTATAGGCGTGTGTACAGGCTGTTGGTGGACATTTTTGATTGATGTAATTTGTAACTATGTGTTTGTTTTTTTGTTCCTCTGTTTGTGACTTTTTGTCTTCTATGTTGAAACACTGTTTTGAAACAGTACAGTTGGGAACAGAGCAAATGGACAGACGGTAAAATTATCAGGAATATTTGTTTGTGACAACGATCACTAGACAAGTATTTATCTTCACTCGAGCAACATTCATAGTGAACACCTGAAAAGAAATTGAAGTAATGGGCAACCCGGAATTCAAACGCCGGACCTCCAAATGACACATGTGCCTTACCACAAGAGAGAAATGAGTTAATCATTAGACCAGCAAGGAACACAAAAAAATGTGTGAAAACTGGTGTTTTCTGTCAATAGGTGCGACAACAGAATCTAGTCCGAGTTCGGCCCAGGCAAGTTACTTCCTTTAACGATGATTTTTCTGTCTTTCCTCATAGGTATAATCCCACTATCAGTTTTGCTACTCTTCTTTGTATCCTTTCCAGAATGTTTATATTCCCTCTTTGATAAGGACTCTGAACACAATACTCAAATCTAGGTTTAACTAATGCTTAATTCAGTTTGACTATCACTTCATTGCTCCAATGTTGAATGTTTCTTTTTATCATACCTCACATTACATTTGCCTTTTCCACTGTTACCTGGACTTGCTCACTCACTTTACCTGTATGCTGTATTATAACCTTTAGGTGCCTTATATTTTCTACCTTCAAATTTATTATCTCCCATCCTGTATTTATATTCCACATTGTATCTACCCACGTGGATGCCTTTACATTTATCTACACTAGACACCATTTGCTAGCGCTCAGATAATTCTTAAATTTTTTTTGTCCGACCCTAATATATGCACATCTGCATTATATGAGACACCTCTGCATAGTTTTGTGTCATCCGAGAATTTTGTAATCATGGATCCGATATTATCTAAACAATATACATATTTCTGACCAATAAGAACAGAAAGTGTGTTCTTCTACACACATTTCCACAGAAGAAACGAACTGATAACAAGATCATGTTTAACAAAAGCTAGCACAACCAGCCTTGGTTAGGATAGTATCAGGGAGTAACATATGGGCGTTATGCAGGAAATCTCAGATGAGACAGATAATTGACAGATTATATTCATTTATGAGGGTCTCATTGGGCTCTGAAAAACCAACAACACCGTATCTTCGTTGCCAGGCAACTTGACGACCTCGATTTTGCCGACGATCTGACTCTTCTGTACATACCCACAACCAGATGCAAAATAAGATGCGTATACTCAAAGATCGGTAGAGCTGACCAAGACCTTCCTGCAAGTCACTGTGCCTGGAAAGCGTCGGAGGGGTAGACCAAAACAGAGATGGGAGGGCAATATAAGGGAGTGGACGGAACGTCTATAGCTGAAACTAATACCCTGGCGAGAAATTGTGACGTATGGCGGGAACTGGTTCGACAAACTGCAATAACGGTGCCTCAACGACCTTCTAGGTTACGGGACCGATGAAGATGATAACTCAAAGAGGAGTCACTACAAATGGGGTTAAAAATACAGAGAGACGAAACACAGTTTGTGAAAATAAATGTAATTAACAATGAAGGAATTGGGATTGGAGCCACCCACATTCAGAATGTGGAGGCTTTCACATACCTTGGCAGCAATATAGATATAGTAGGAGGTACAGAAAACGATGTTCAGTTAATAATACAGCAGGTGAGAGGAGCTTTCATTGCATTGAGAGGTTTATGAAAAACGGAAAAATACCAGCAGAGCATGAAGTACGGAGGAGGCGATGCCAATGGATGGGCCACACATTACGGAAACCAGTCGATAACATTACCAGACAATCTGTGTTATGGAATCCACAGTGCAAAATAAGTAGAGAAAGACAGAGACACTCATGGAAGATGGAACTGGAAGCAAATGTAAAAACATGAAACAGGACCTGGACAGAACTGGCTCAGATGGCTCATGGGATAAAACTTGGCGATAATTTGTCGAAGGCCTATGCTCCACGGGAAGCTAATAGGTTTTTGATTTGATTGATTAATTGATGCAGTATCTCATCGTGTGTATGTAAAGTTGGTAGATGTCCTCATTACCCTGTCCATATGTGCAGGTTTTCCGAGAAGTAGCGTACAAAGCACTTGACCGTGACGATGTCATTGCTGGAGTCGACGAGTTTTTAGAGCAAGTGACGGTGCTTCCTCCAGGCGAGTGGGATCCTAAGATCAGAATTGAACCACCAGACAAAGTGCCTGATCAGGTAGGTTGTCTTTAGAATGTTAGCTCGTTTTCACTGATGCCAACGAGTGTGTAAATACAGTTGGGTTTTATATTTATACAACGCAGTTCCGGTAGCCGAAGTGAATCCGAGTTACAGATAAATTGGTTAGCAAAATCCTGTGACATGATTGGACTCGCCATACAGTGAATTTCGGCTCAATGTGGGATCCTTGGAAACGAGAAGGCATATGAGCCTGCATAAGACGTAAGTGATGGGACATAGATTCGCCAGCCACAGAGATATAAAGAAGCAATAAGCCTCATAAAACTATCCATGTGTACGGAATGAAGAGACCAGCACAAAGAATGCAAGCCAGAAAATGACAACATAGACAAACTTGGCATAGATGAGCATTCAAATATAAGCATTCAAATATGAGCATTCAAATATGAGCATTCAAATATGAGCATTCAGACTCGGAACGGGACATTGCAAACGCAAGGCCCACCTCCACAGAATGGATCTTAGAGACACAGCCACATGCGATTGTGGAGCACCCAAGTAAATACCAGAACATATCCTACAGGACTGCCCCGCTTATGTAGACCAAAGAGAGACAGTCTGATCCGGTGGAGCGATCATGCTCAAAAAGATGTGCGGGACCGGCGAAGACCTGAAACGCAGGTTCTCCTTCGTGAACCTGACCAGACTAGAACTATAGCATCAGTTGATTAAAGAAGAAGAAAAGAAAGAAGAAGAAGAAGCAGAAGAAGAAGAACAAAACAACAACAACAAAGCAGCAGAAGATCATCATCAACATCGTCATCATCAAATCATTCATTCCTGGGACGGGTTTGGAAGTTCAAGATTCTGTCTGTCAATTTTTATCTGTCATTTGCGGCCGTCTTCATGGCCATGGCTCTGTATGCTTGTGTCACAAAAGTATTTCTAAGTCTTCCTCTTCCTTTTTCCTTATGTTCTGTCTTCCAAGACTTTCTTCACTGAACTCTCAAGTTGTGGTATCCAAACAAAACACCGTCTGATGATGTCGCGTCATTGCTTGCGATGGGCAACTACCCTTCAAGCTCAGCTTTACCCTTACACTACTCTCTGCATTTTCTGGCATGTTGATGATGACTCGTTTAATGCTTGTCATGCCATCAACGGCGTGGATCCATTCTTCCACTTCGATTATAGTCTAAACGGCAGACTCGATCAATCGTACTCTCTGCCTGAAGCACTGTTGACATCTCACTCTTTATTCACGCCTCATTAATGTCTGCTGTGTTCGATACAGTTAATGTTTACAAATGCATTACCCGTGAGCAAGGGTGTGTGAAACACACCGAGCGAGGCGAATATGTTCCATTATCATTACTTTGGGGAGGAAGACTAACGTCTGTTCAGGCACAACAAACTGAACAGGCATGTTAGTCAGGGTCAGGCACAACATACTGAACAGGCATGTTAGTCAGGGTCAGGCACAACACACTGAACAGGCATGTTAGTCAGGGTCAGGTAAGATATACTGACCAAGACCCTCATCTCGGCTTCCAAGTAGCTCTCCCTGGAAAAGGGCTATTTTCCTGGCAGCCTGGCTAACGAGGTGAGGAATCGATATGATCCTCGTAGTAAAAAGCGACACGCAGATGAAGCCAAGCATAGCACTACCGCCTGAAGAAGCCCAGTCAACCTTTATCAGCACGCTCGGGATGGGAGGACAGCTATTGCAACGTCCCATAACGTCCTTTTCAGAGCGCCAAAAAAAGTGAACATACTCATTACTGACATACGAAACAAACAAGATCATTACTCTAGGAATTTTCTCTCATTTCCTTTTCACGATTTGAATTGTTGTTTAATGACCACAATGAGTAAGTTAACTATTTTGTGCGCCCTGAATAGGGCGTTAAGTGGCAGATTGTAGTAGCTTTCCTCATATCCCGAGCATGCTGATGAAGGTGGACAGCGATAATCCATGCGGTTGTGCTATGCTTAGCTTCATCTTCGAGGCGTTCACTACTACAGAAATTACGTCGATCAACTTATCGTCAGTTAGTCTGCCTGAGAACAGCCTGTTTCCAGAGAACTACATAGAAGAGATATAGTGGTCTTGGTTAGCATATTGTGCTTGACCCAGATGCAACGTCCTGGTCAGTATGTTTTCCCATTTAGGATTTGAGAGTCATTTTATTCAGTGATATTTTTAAAATAAACTTAGTTCCCTGTTCTGAGTCTGTATTGTTCTTTGTTTGTCAAGTCAGTCCTTGATAAGGGCGTACAAGTGGAAACGCCTTTTAAAGTCGTGTACTGTTCTCAGAAGGAGTGGAGATATTGGGGGGGGGGGGGGGGGAATTGCTGTATCTGAGAGGTGAAACGCAAAAGCGTGAAACAGAATGATTCGAATCCCGCAAGTTTCAAGCGCTAGTTATATCAAGAGACGGAAGTTCTACGTCTAGTCCCATCGGAGATAAATATAAACATTAGGAGGTTCAGTGTAGACCTTGTGCACATTAAAAAAAACATGGTAGTTGAAAGACGAACATGACTGATACCCTCTGACCAGATACAGATTTTAAAAGAAACCAAATTTAATGGTCGTTCGTGTATTATCACTATCCGGTCACTCCTGTTTGAACATAATCGGCTTATTCAGCCTTGTCCCACGTTTTCCAGCCCTACTGGCTATGTCACTTCTGCTCGCTTGAATCACCACTAAAGTATCTACAACCGAAGAACCGAGTTCTAATGTGCTCGCCATCTAAGTAATGTTTCTTACTCATGTGTGTGTGTTCATAGCAACTGAGATGATAGTCCAGCCAGGCACAACATACTGACCAGGACGTCGCGTCAGGCACAACATACAGACTAGGACCTCGCGTCAGGGTCAGGCACAACATACCGACCAGGACGTCGCGTTAGGGTCAGGCACAACATACCGAACAGGACGTCGCGTCAGGGTCAGGCAAAACATTCTGACCAAAACCACAATCTCTCCTCCATGTAGCTTTTCCTGGAGGCAGACTGTTTTCAATCAATCTGGCTGACAAGATGTATATCGACACAATCCCCGTAGTAGTGAGCGTCACAAGTCAACCATAGCACAACCGCCAGGAGAACAGCGGTATACCTTCAACAGCACGCTCGGGATATGAGGAAAACTACTACAACCCGCGACTTAAATCCCTTTTCATGGCACATAAAAGAGTAAACACACTCATTGTAGGCATCAAACAACAACAATAACAACAACAGGAGCAGCAACATGTTTCTCATATCCCTTTTTTATCTATTATTCCCTTCCTCTATTTGTTAGCTCATTTTTGGTTGTTTGATGTTCCTGACGAAGACATTTAGGTCGTAACGTAGGATTCGTTAATGTTTTAAGTCTTAACCTGGACCAGACCATACTTGACAATGTGTATTACGCTACAATAATAACGCGCGATGGTATCATCTGTTTCTGCTAGGATTTCCGCAAAGTTTGTTCTAAAGATGTTGGGGAAGAAAACTCGGAAGTGGGGCACTGTGGTCCAGATCTTGTCTTCAGTGGACGGTAGGTGCCATTCATTTGCTTCGGTTTTTGGTTTTACTTGTTATCCTTCTGAAGGGAATCAAGATGCTTGAGCAGTGCATGAGCTGCAGCGGTTAGCGACCTAAATATGAATACTAGCCTCAGGATCAGCAATCCAGGGCTACTAAGACCCTTCTACGCCTCAACGCGGTGATCCTGAATAACAGACTCCAACAGGGCAGACTGGCTAAGGAAAAGGAATCCAAAAGGGAATGACCAGCCCGGTTCCAAGAAATGCCTTGCGGATGTCTGATGTGTTGGATCGAAATATGCAAATATCGCAGCCAAGCTGTAAACTTTAACACATCGGCCGCATTATTAGGCTATCCCAGAACTCGGCCTCTATGAGAATATTAATTTGCCTGGTCTATTAAATGTCCTATCTGTGTCTCCTCGATTAAATGCCCATCTATGTTACTCTGTCTCCTCTATTAAATGTCCCCTCTATGTTACTCTGTCCCCTCTATTAAATGTCCCCCCTATGTTACTCTCTCCTCTATTAAATGCCTCCTCTATGTTACTCTGTCTCCTCTATTAAATGTCTCCTCTATGTTACTCTGTCTCCTCTATTAAATGCCCTCTCTATGTTACTCTGTCTCCTCTTTTAAATGTCCCCTCTATGTACCCTATATTAAATGTCCCCTCTATGTTACTCTGTCTCCTCTATTAAATGTCCCCTCTATTAAATGTCCCCCTATGTTTCCCTGCTTCCTCTATGTTACTCTGTCTCCTCGACGTTACTCTGTCTCCTCGACGTTACTCTGTCTCATCTATTAAATGCCTCCTCTATGTTACTCTGTCTCCTCTATTAAATGTCTCCTCTATGTTACTCTGTCTCCTCTATTAAATGTCCCCTCTATGTTACTCTGTCTCCTCTATTAAATGTCTCCTCTATGTTACTCTGTCTCCTTTATTAAATGTCCACTCTATGTCCCCTCTATTAAATGTCCCCTCTATGTTACTCTGTCTCCTCTATTAAATGTCTCCTTAATGTTACTCTATCTCCTCTAGTAAATGTCCCCTCTATGTCCCCTTTATTAAATGTCCCCTCTATGTTACTCTGTCTCCTCTATTAAATGTCTCCTCTGTGTTACTCTGTCTCCTTTATTAAATGTCCCCTCTATGTCCCCTCTATGTCTCTTCTATTAAATGTCACCTGTATGTTACTCTGTCTCCTCTATTAAATGTCCCCTCTATATGTTACTCTCTCCTCTATTAAATATCCCTTTTATGTTACTCTGTCTCCTCTATTAAATGTCCCCTCTATGTCCTATCTATTAAATGTCCCCTCTATGTCCCCTCTATTAAATGTCCCCTCTATGTTATTCTGTCTCCTCTATTAAATGTCTCCTCTATGTTACTCTATCTTCTCTATTAAATGTCCCCTCTATGTCCCCTCTATTGAATGTCCCCTCTATGCTACTCTGTCTCCTCTATTAAATGTCCCCTCTATGTTACTGTCTCTTCTATTAGATGTCCCCTCTATGTTACTCTGTCCCCTCTATTAAATATCCCCTCTATGTTACTCTGTCTCCTCTATTAGATGTCCCCTCTATGTTACTCTGTCCCATCTATTAAATGTCCCCTCTATGTTACTCTGTCCCCTCTATTAAATGTCCCCTCTATGTTATTCTGTCTTCTCTATTAAATGTCCCCTCTATGTTTCTCTGTCTCCGCTATTAAATGTCCCCTCTATGTCCCCTCTATTAAATGTCCCCTCTATGTTATTCTGTCTTCTCTATTAAATGTCCCCTCTATGTTACTATGTCCCCTCTATTAAATGTCCCCTCTATGTCCCCTCTATTAAATGTCCCCTCTATGTCCCCTCTATTAAATGTCCCCTCTATGTTATTCTGTCTTCTCTATTAAATGTCCCCTCTATGTTACTATGTCCCCTCTATTAAATGTCCCCTCTATGTCCCCTCTATTAAATGTCCCCTCTATGTCCCCTCTATTAAATGTCCCCTCTATGTCCCCTCTATTAAATGTCCCCTCTATGTCCCCTCTATTAAATGTCCCCTCTCTGTCCCCTCTATTAAGAGTGTTACCCCTCACCGTGATAGTTACTTAGAATGACATTGTTTTCAAAAAGACATACGGGATGAAGATGCTGAGCAGCGCATGAGCTGCAGTGGTCAGCGACCCATAGCTGCCAAGACCCTTCTACACCTCCACGCGGTGATCCTTGATAACAGGATGCAGCAGGGCAGACTGTCTAAGGAGAAGGGATAGAAGAGGGAATGTTGACCTGGTACTAAAAAAATGCTTGCTGAAGTCGGATGTGTTGGACCGAAAGGTGGAAATATCGCAGTCAAGTTGTAAACTACGATACAACGCATTCCGTTCCCTGGACTACATTCTGCTACTTAAGCCCTTTTAGGGTTTGGTAGCGGGAGATTAAGAACGAAAGAAGCCAAGCCAAGCCAAAAAGACATACTGTTTTTCTGGTCTCTTTTTTAACCCTATTGCAGCTACAACTTTTGCAGTTGGCTTTTACCATATCGTTGGAAAGTTACAGTTTGTTCATTATTTGCTGCCCGGCCTTCACTTGAGGGAAAAGCAATATAAGATAGTATTATTTGTAATTCATTTCCAGGCTTTTCGGAGGTCTAATACAGGACATTAAGAGAAAGCTACCTCACTACGTCAGTGACTTCAAAGATGCTTTGCATTTTCAGTGTTTGGCTTCTTTTGTGTACATTTTCCTGGCCACCTTGACCCCAAATGTGACATTTGGAGGTTTGTTGGGCGAAGCGACAGAAGAGCACATGGTAAGGAGCAATTATCTCAAAGAATCATCTTTTCTTCATCATCCTCCTCTTCTCATTTTAAATGTGGTCCTCTTCTTGATCTTCTTATCCTGTATTTGCTTGTTATCGAGCAAAGATCCCCCATTAAAGTTGCCCTACTTACAACGAGTCTGTGTCAAATTACTGTATATGGCTTGGCTTGGTTCGTTCTAAATCTCCCGCTACCAAATCCCGAAAGAGCTTAAGTAGCAGAATATAGTCCAGAGAATGGAATGCGTCGTGTCGTAGTTTACAGCTTGGCTGCAATAATCATTCTTTGAGTACCAGGTTAGCATTCCCTCTTCGATCCCTTCTCCTTAGCCAGTCAGCCCTGCTGCAGCCTGTTATCCGGGATCACCACGTGGAGGTGTAGAAGGGTCTTGGCAGCTCTGGTTCGCTGGCCCTGACGCTAGCAGTCAGCTATGGGTAGCTGACTGCTGCAGCTCATGCGCTGCTCAGCATCTTGATCCCGTACTGCCACTATATGCCCACTGTCTTTCTTAGATACAAATCATGTGATGTGAAATGAAGTGCTTTAGAAAGGGTGTCGGGATCCCAAGGCTGGACAGATTAAGTAACGAAATAAACAGACAGAAGGTGGGTACAACACCGTGCATGAAATACATAGAAAGGCAGAAAATAAAATAGTAGGGACACCTGACAAGAATGTAACCAAATCTACCAGCTGCTCGTATCTACAATACCAGAATTGCAGAGCAAGAGGCAGACCACGTAAAATATGGATAGATGGTGTCAGTTAGGCATTGCAGAAATACGGAATGACAACAACACCGGCGACAAAGATGGCACACGACATAATACTACACCTCCTCAAACGACACAAGTGGATAGAAAATGATGATGATCTGTCCTAGATATCTGTTAACGAAGAACTTGTGTCTTTGTAGTACGGCCTTGGTCGTTCTCCATGTTTCAGGTCCATACAGCAGCATCGACTTAACACTGGCATATAATATTATAATTTTAAAATGATTCTTGGTTTCTCTGGATCTCTATTTGTTGCTTTGTGCCAGGAATGCCATTTGTTCCTTTCCAATTCTGATCTTAACATCTGCACATGTACCTCCTGACGCTTCAATTAAGCTGCCCATTTAGGCAAGTGTATCCATCTCTCTCAACTGCTTTCCCTCCGGCATGATTGGCTCTTTACTGATGATTTTAAAGAGCTTTGTTTTCTTAATGTGTCCCTTCAGTCCCCGTGGTACTGATTGTTTTTTCACCCTGTCAAGTATCTCTTGCATTTATCTATGACTGTGTGACAAAAGTACCAGATCATTGCGTAGTCCAGGTCCTTCAAATGGGACTAAAGTGTCCATTGAATACCAGTTCAATTTACATCGTTTGATATCTTAATTATCAACTCTATGGCCCACACTAACAGGAAGGGCAAAAGTAGGCATCCCAAGCTGCCAGTCAGTGCTCCTTCATGTACCACTCAACTAACTGTATGTTCGTACATATTCTGTGTGAGGGTAATGTATTTCAAGTATTCCATAGTGTCAAACAGCTCTGCAGATTACAGTTGTTCTAATGATATCAATTTAGTTATTTCCTGTTTTACGAACTCTTAGTTCGATTAACACGAGACGTTCGTAAATAATTTTCCAGATAACGAATATTCTTCTTTTTTTCTTGTATTTCGTTTTACTGGAGATTAAGCTTCAGATGGTGTCGTAGGTAACGACAATAAAATAGTTGCTTGTTGTGCATGGATAAGTGTGAGCACATGTCTTTGTAATTATCCGCCAGATGGACCTGATTTCTGGTCCAATATACTGTGAGGTTGCCGGACACGGAAAGTAAGTAATTATCTCCAAGAATAGTTTAATAAATAAAGCCCTCAAACAACTGAGGCCGCGTTGCCTAGGAGGAAAACTTGCTCGGTTTTCACAAACCCAACTCACCGGGTTCGATTCCCATGGTTTGGCAGACACTGAATTTTCTTTATCAGGCAATTTTTCTTCCTTTTACGAAAACAGTAATGGCAAACTACTGTACGGTACACTTGCCAAGAAACTTATAACAGCCGAATAGTGGTTGTAAGAACCGACATTATGTCAAGGACATGCTACTTACTTTACCCAAACAACTAGAAATATAATACAGGCAATTGATTCAGTATATCAACCCATCAGATCTAGTTTAAATCTCTGTGTATTGACGCCATTGAAATGCGCGAATTCAGAAGACATGCGAGTTTCTAGGGAAGATAGGAAAACAAATAGTGAAGATGATACTTTTGAAGGAAATAAAAAGCAAACAAATAAAATATTTTGGTCATACCAAGCCCCATGACAGTCTGCGGAAAATTGAATTGGAAGGGAAGAGAGCCAGAGGTCGGCAGAGGTACGTACAGATGGACAGACAACATCAAAATGGGGTCGAGACACAGTTTGACTCAGTATTCAGATAGACAGACAGCATGAAGATGAGGTCGGGACACAGTTTTACTGAGTGTACAGATGGACAGACAGCATGAAGATGGGGTCGGGACACAGTTTTACTGAGTGTACAGATGGACAGATAACATCAAGACGGGGTCGGGACACAGTTTGACTGAGTGTACAGATGGACAGACAACGTCAAGATGGGGTCGGGACACAGTTTGACTGAGTGTACAGATGGACAGACAACGTCAAGATGGGGTCGGGACACAGTTTGACTGAGTGTACAGATGGACAGACAATATCAAGATGGGGTCGGGACACAGTTTGACTGAGTGTACAGATGGACAGACAATATCAAGATGGGGTCGGGACACAGTTTGACTGAATGTACAGATGGACAGAAAACATCAAGTTTGACTGAGTGTACCAACCTAGCACGGAGCAGAGACAGCTGAGCTGCTGAGACGGCCTTGACGATGATGATGATGGAGCATACGTCTTCAACAAATACGTGTCAAGAACTCAGATAAGAATGGCAATAAACATATTTAACAAAATAAGAAATAAATTAATATCGAGGTTAATAACGAATAAATTAAAAAATGAGAGTAATCATGTATTATGTATGTTTATCATAACTATACCGTGAGGAATCGTAGAATATCAGCAAAGGAAGGACAAAATAGAGGCCCTTGAAATGTGGATATGCAGACGGATGGGTCTTTTTTCGTGCAGAGAGAAAGAAACAAATAAAGAAGTCATGTCCAGATTATGAATGAGAAAGACAATACTGAAAGGTGTCAAAAATATCCAGATCAAATGTTTCGAATGTATACAAAGACTAAGCTTAACGATCAGTGATGAGGGATCAAAACTAGAGGTCCTGGTCAGAACAGTACAGACAACAGCAGCGTTTGCATGATTGAAACCTATATGGAAAGATAAACAACACACTCTCGCCATAAAGGTCATATTAATGCGCTCATTGTTTCTTTCGGTATTCCTCTCCGCCTGAGAAACATGGACCATTACAGCAGAACTCCAGAGTAGAATCGAGGACATGAAGATTAGTTGTTTTAGAAGACTCCTAAATGTCATTTACAAAGAGCGTATCACACACACACAATGAAGTACGGCGTAGAATCGAGAATGCAAGTGGACTTTACGGCGACCTCCTCAAAACAATAAAAGTGTGATGGTTGCCTTTGTACGGCCACATCTCGAGGTCCAAGGGCTTTGCAAATACGAAACTACAGGACACAGCACAAGGCAAGCGAAGGCGTGGACGTCCGGTAAAATAATGAGAAGAGAACATTTGTGAATGGACTAGCCTACGACCGGAGGAGGCACAAAAAAGCAGCAGCAGACAGAAAGAGGTGTACCTGATTGTGGAGGTGCCAACGATCCAAAGAGGTCACTGGAGAAGAGCCAGCGGGGGTGCCCCAACGATCCAAAGAGGTCACGGGTGAAGAGCCAGCGTGGGTGCCCCAACGATCCAAAGAGGTCACGGGTGAAGAGCTAGCTTGGGTGCCCCAGCGACCCAAAGAGGTCACGGGTGAAGAGCCAGCGGGGGTGCCCCAACAATCCAAAGAGGTCACGGGATGAACTGAACTGATACAGAGACACAATACTGTGCTGAAAATACATGGAGGGGGGGGGGGGGGAGATTGTCGTCTGTCGGGTAAGATGAAGACAACGTTATAAGTGGAAGAGCATTTTAAAGAGATGGATTCATATCAGTCGGTTGGTGTGTACACCCAAGACATGACACAGCCTGTTGAAAGTCCATTTCATCTACATTTCTATGATTTACCGAGATAGAAATAACGTAAGGAATAGAGCGAGTGAGATAGAGAGCTATGGAAAGAAATAGAGATAGAAAGAGTAATATAAATATACGAGTATTAGTGGACCAGAGGGCGATCGAGTTTTGAGATCGAAATAGCAGGAAATGAAAAGAGAGTGAACAGTAGAAAGATAAAGATTGAGATATAGATAAAAAGAGAAAGAGAGTTGTTGTTATTGAATGTCTATTCCGCAGAAGTCGGATGTGTCGGACCTTAAGGTGTAAATATCACAGTCAAACTGTAAACTACATAACAACGCACTCCGTTCTCCAGACAACATCCT
Source organism: Ariolimax columbianus (assembly GCA_036924085.1). Taxonomy (NCBI): domain Eukaryota; kingdom Metazoa; phylum Mollusca; class Gastropoda; order Stylommatophora; family Arionidae; genus Ariolimax; species Ariolimax columbianus. The sequence goes on from JAVGWX010000003.1 coordinate 88,686,235, forward strand.
GCTACTTGCAAATCCCCTGTCTTGGCTTGATAAAGGGAGACTGGGAACGAACGAAGAACAAGCAGAAGAATGAGTAAAAAGTAAAGTAACCAATAGCCTTACTGCTGTACGCGGCGCGGCTCCCACGATGAGTAAGAACATTATTTTGTGCACCCTGAAAAGGGGGTTCAGTGACGGGGTTGCAGTAGTTTTCCTCACATTCCGAGCGTGTTGGTGAGCCAGGGTCATCCTGGCAGTTGTGCTAGGCTTGGCTTCATCTGCGTGTTGCTCATTGCTATGTCGATCACATCGATCCCCCACCACATTAGCCAGGCTGATATGAAAACAGCCCGTTTTCAGGAAGACCTGCCTGCAAGTGATGCATATTTGTATTTGATTTGACTCTGATTTTGTTATCAGTATGTTAAGCCTGACCAGACGTTAGTCTCCTCTCCCCAGAGCAAGACGTTAGTCTCCTCTCTTCAGAGCAAGACGTTAGTCTCCTCTCCCCAGAGCAAGACGTTAGTCTCCTCTCCCCAGAGCAAGACGTTAGTCTCCTCTCCCCAGAGCAAGACGTTAGTCTCCTCTCCCCAGAGCAAGACATTAGTCTCCTCTCCCCAGAGCAAGACGTTAGTCTCCTCTCCCCAGAGAAAAGATGTTAAATCTCATGTCACCAGCGAAAGAGAGATATCGTGCGAGAGAGTGACACAGAGAGAGAGAGAGAGAGAGAGAGAGAGTGCAGGGGGACAATGAATATGCCATTTTGGCAACTGTTGCCCAAAGATGTGGGCCTGCAGTGAAATGATTATTGCCTTCCATTTTACTGGTCACACTTTCACGTTTCAGGGAGTCATGGAATGCATTCTGGCGGCCGCTATCAGTGGTATCGCGTTTGCTCTCTTTGGAGGTCAGCCTCTCAATATTCTAGGCAGCACTGGACCCATGCTGATTTTGGAGAAAATCATATACGAGTTTTGCAAGTACTGTTGTCTTTCTTTACTTTCTTTCTACCTCGTCATTCGTGTTGTATGGAAGCGGAATATTAATAATGATTTGTAACCATGGATCGTGGTATGGATGGGGTAGGATTAAGCATGGAATAACCACAAAGGAAATACTCATTGCAGAAAGACTAAGGACTCAGTGTTTGATAAGACACTCCCCACCGTGCGATGACGCAAACAGTCCTGACTTTCCTGGAAGACGCTTCTCTACTGGCGTTGGTCTTACGAGTCACATTCGTTATCGTCATGGAATGTAGTTGGTCTTACGAGTCACATTCGTTATCGTCGTGGAATGTAGTTGGTCTTATGAGTCACATTCGTTATCGTCATGGAATGTAGTTGGTCTTACGAGTCACATTCGTTATCGTCATGGAATGTAATTGGTCTTACGAGTCACATTCGTTATCGTCATGGAATGTAGTTGGTCTTACGAGTCACATTCGTTATCGTCATGGAATGTAGTTGGTCTTACGAGTCACATTCGTTATCGTCATGGAATGTAGTTGCATCCCTTTTTTTCAAAGCACAACTTACTATCGTCTGAAGATGGAAGGAGGCAATGAAATGGAATGAGTCTCATGTTTGATCTATCTCATGTTTTTACAGTTTATGTTTTGTTTGATGCTGTTAATGTCTTTTCTCACTTATCGTGTGGTTTTTCTTGTCATTGTTTGAGTGGTTCTGTAAAGGGTATATGTGTGACAGAGAGGGTGAAACGGGCCACTGCCCCAGA